>JAPERH010000374.1:0-66831 GCA_030411535.1 Beauveria australis
ATTTAAAATTTATATAAATATTACTAGGATTTTAGTAGTAATCCTTACTTATTCTAGTAAGGTATTATTTTTATATAGACTCTTTTATTTTTAACTTACTTACTTTATCTAGAAAAAAACTTAGCATCTGGGCATAACGTGACGGCCGCGGTGCTAGAAGCGCCCGTATAGGAGCTATTATGTGTTGCAAGTTAGCCACCGACGGCAGCCTACTTATATAACGAAAAACAGGGGTTAGTAAAAGGTACTTCTGCTACATAAATCGCTCGCTAGCCGAGGTACCTCTTCTAACACACAGTTGGTCAAAATCCCTGTATTTGGTTGTCTTTGGTTCAGGCCTTAGATTATTATGACTGCGTTGTGTATGCATTATAAGGCTCGCCCTAGGTGACAAACAATATAACAACAACAGCAACAACAGGAACAACAAAAATTGTGCATGCATTGTTCAGTCATGAAAACAGCAGTCTCTTGAGATTTGTGCGCAGCTCATTCAACACCGCAGCATGCTCGGACCCCGCGTCCTTGTGTTTGTAAATATTGTGTGCCTACTTGCTTGGCACGTACCAGTTGATTCTTGTCAGCAGCTTCGCAGAAATGACAGGGACTCTGCTATTTCTGACTCTTCTTATTTGCGTTCTTCTGGAACATGTCTTTGCCGCGGAATGCAACGCCAGAACATATACCGCATTGACTACAACGACCACGCGGCTACTTAGCATAGCAGCAAACAGACAAGTAAAGGGACACGTATTCACCCCCCAAAAGAGGCAATGTTGTTTCCACTTGCCAACCAATATTCGGAATTTCGGTCCTAGCGCTTGCGTTTACTCTGCAAAGTATGCTGTATGAATTGATTGGACCGTCGTCGGCATACAGCAACCGAGAATGCGATGCCCCCCCAAAGTGTGGCCCCTTCGCTTAGAGTTGCACAATGACAATGATTGCCAAATATCGGCCGCGAGAATCGCAGATCTTTGCCGCTCGTAGCTGCCTTCTCGAACCAGCTCTCAGCCCACGGCCCAACCCAGGGCCTTTTGTGGCGTAGACACACTGATACCAATGAAAGATAGGATCGCACCACGGCAGAAGGTAAAGGGGGTCTCATCCCGGACAATGTGGTGGTATTGGAGCGAACTCTCGTAGGCAAACCATTGCCAACTACGGCGCAGAACTCACTTCGTATCTAGGACGCCACGTCCCGTATCCGGCAGAGTGGACGAACGGTGAGCTACCTCTGATAGCCGAAAGACCCAACAGGTATTGTCGATGGACACAGACTCAGATTCCTAGACGCATTCTCGCATGCAAGGCCACACCCAATGCCAAATGCGATACAACATAGCTATGCCATTGATGCAGGCCTCCCACTACCTAGGATCACTGGTAAGCCTCGATTATAAGTTAGCTGTATCGGGCAATATCCTCGGCGCCGACGAGACAGCACTTTCTCTTATTGAGCCACTTCAGCTTGATAAACTTACATCAGCTTGATAAACTTGGCAACAGCACGCGGTCGACTTAGGCACGCGGATTACTTGAAATTCTCTGATGGCTATGTTAACAGTGATCCGCTAAGACCAGAGACAATCCCGAGACTGAAGAGTGCAGCGCTGCTGCACATCATGTGCCCAAAAGAGCTAACGACGGTCAGATGTGTCGAAATGGCCGAAACGCCTCAAAAATATTAGAAGGACAGAGTTTGTGGCCCCAGCAACTATCTGCTGACCAGACTTGTGCAACTTGCCAAGCTGGAGCTTTCCACACTACCCTTTCTGTTCATGAAGTTCTGTTGGTCGCTCAGGCCAGTGACCAAGTTGTCCTTGCAAAAAGAAGTCGTGGTGTGCTCCGCACCGTATTCTATTCAATTGCAACGGAGTCAACAATGCAGCCAAGCCATCGCCGTTGAAGACGCAAATCCCGTTCAGTCATAGCCGTGGTCGGCTCCGCGTCATATGAGAGGGGCTGTGAAGAGCCGAAGCTTGGCTAAGGATGCACCGCCGTGCTACGAGACCATTTCGGGTCTGCTGCGTCATGCCGAAGCTGTATTGGTCACCACCAAGAACAAGGCAGTGACTCGCTTAGCGACCCGAATAGCAGTCGCTGGACGTCATGTGTTAAAACGCGGCACAAGCTATCAATGAATAAGACTTGATCCAGAGCAGAAAGTGCACCCTAAAAGGAGAAAAGGAATTGTCGGCCACAAGAGCAATGCCATTTCATCTGTCAAGTAGGAACGAACTCTGGCTGGACCGTTGTTGGTTCATACGAGTCGGCGGCGGAGAAGTACCGGATACTTGGGGCCTGATGCTGGATATCTATATATTTGTTACAGAGTTGGTGAAAAGCACAGGGACTTATGCAATTGCAGTGTTTAAACTTCTATATGCAAGGGTGAGAGTACAGAATAAGCCTAAATAAAACTAAATCACGAAAATGGCTGAATAGTCATGTGTTGCAGAAATCGAGAAAGAGCTCTTTTTGGATGACCCCTATTTACACGCGCGGGCTCATTAGCCATGCCATGATAATTGATAGAAGTCGTGTCAAACTTTTCATGGATGCATATTTTCTAAGGGCGAGTCGGGCGGTTACAGTGAAGAAATGGAAATAAGGTGACACAAAAGATTTAAGTAAGAGGGGGAGAGAAAAAGAAAAAAGCCGGGAGCTCACAGTTTGAGGAATAGCCCAGAAGTCAGTTAAGGTTAGGACTCGCAAAGCCATGCAAAATTAATCAGGTCAAAGAAACGAGTAGTACCCGACATGAATATCAGTTGTTGATGCCGAGTTATTTCGTCGTCAGTGGGTATATTTCTAGAATCACTTGTTAGCGGGGATGAAAAAAAAAACCTCTCCCTCGGAGCCCAAACACAGCTAGGTGGCTAGGCAACCCAGCCAGTATTCTCAAAGAAAAAGCCGAAAGGGAAAAAGAGAAACAAGCACAGATTTTTTACACGACCGTGCGTTTCTCTCGAAGCTAACAATTTAATACTCACGTGAACCTTTGCAAACCAAGCGATCTATGTACATGATTATTTCCAAGTCTGATCAATAAACTGGGCGGGGTAATCCTTACATACTGATGATCAATGTCCTGTCGTTCGTACACCGTGATCCATCCACCTATACATCACAATCACTCCCCGGCCGAGATCGAGATGCAAATGCAATGAGTGGTGACGCAGGACTGGTAGGCTATCTTGTCGATAGAATTGCTGCAAAAGTAAGACCCCGTGATGGAGACGTACGGCATCATCATCATGCTTACTAGCAGAAGCTGCCTCATCGCGTAGGAGCCAGTGGTACACGACTAGATGACGACGAAGTTGTGCAAACAACACAAGCAACTCTCATCAAACTCAGCAAGACAACAGCTGGAGTTGTGATCAACTCACTTCTTGATCTGCTGGAGGACCTTTCACAACCTTTCGCAAAAATTGCAACCCATCCTAGCCATGTTCTACAGTCTGAGCTCTATGTTCTGAGCCTCGTATCAGCATGTTGCTCTGCGAACTGGTCAGCTAGGAAGAAGGACGGATTCGCTCCTGAGAGGCTCAGCGAGGAGCTTGTAACTCGCCTCTTCGAAGTATTCAAATCTGTTCTCGAGCCTATACCGGATGATTACGTACTTCCCGCACAAACGCTCTTGGATCAAACATCCGTGGCGAATGTCAAAATTCCACGACCGGGCAGAGGGTCAACAGGCGGTACAGCAATCCGGTTCACGGATGGCCTCGAGTCTCTAGACTATCAACTGATCGAAATCGACAGACACGTCAAAGTAATCGTGGAGTTCATGACTGTCTCGAGCTGGACAGTTACCTTTAACTATATCCGCACCGTCATCCACACTGTACGGTCCACCGCTGGGGATTCTCATGCAGATGTGCTCAAAAGTGTCCAGCAGCATGAACGTGGCGCTCTGATCGTTTTGAGACTGTTGTCCTTTTGTTGGGTTGACGGATTGAAGCTCGGACTTCTCATCCAGGAGCTCTGCTCAAGCTACCTCCATTTTAGAGGGGCATATCAGAACACAGTGGCTGTGGCGATGCCTCTTCTGATAACGCGATGGATAGATAAATACCCTAACGAGTTTGTCATGCTCCATCGGCTTCACAAGAGGCTGGATGGTGGTGCTGATACCTTGTTCGACATGACGCAAACCGCTACAGAAACAGGCAGACGCAGAGTATATCTTTATCCTCTACAAACGACTTTGCTCTTTCTGATGCCTGATGTCTTTGAAGTGGCTAGCAACTTGCGGGAAGCCAAAGGCCACAGCGTGATCAAGAAGGTCTCTTTCCTCGACAGTCTGCGAAAAGCTCTCAGGAATGGAAACGAACAGGCAGGATACTGTCTTGTTTCTCTTCTTAGAGTTGCCCGCCACTTTGATGTCGAGAGCGACTCGGCACTTGTCAGCTACGCGATGGACGTACAAGACGAAGTGCGCGATGCCATCTTTCGTCCCTCCATTGCCTCCGCCGCCGCTCTGCCGGTCTGGGATCAGAGCATGATAACTGCAGCACTTGTGAGTCTATCATATCTAAATCTTGACGGCTGCGTCGACAATCTTTATGGCGATTGTATAGCATCATCTGCACCAGACGGCTCCAAACTCGCCATGATTCAGGCCTGTTGCTACTTCGCCCAGCTACCTGAGCCGGGGAAGTATGCACAGCTCTTTGAGAAATCTATACCCCTGATGAAGATACAGCTAGAGGTACTGCAAATAACTCTTGCCTACGTCCGTGGTAGCCGTGCTGATTACGCAGACTGAGAAGCACCGTGACGAGGATAGAGCCAGGGCGAACATGATCTGCAGCATCTTGAAATTCCTGAGCATAGATCAGTCACCTATCATTGGAGAGCTCTCAGGTCCTACTTTAGATTCTGTATTTTTTGAAGGCCTCCTGCTTTGCGCCATCTCCGCTGAGCCTGCCATTCGCCAACAGGCTGCCGAAGTTATCGAGAAGCTGCATGCCGATCTTCCGATCCTGCTGAGTGAATTCGATAGCAGAGAAGAGCCAGACATGCTGAAACTTCGAAGCGTTGTTTGGTACCGCAGGTACCACTCTGATAATGCTTTCTACGGCCAGTACAATGCTGACGAACTCGCACAGCTCTAGTACCCTGCTCAAGCTTAGCGAGCGCCTAGTAGATGAGAAGGACCAATCCGCTCTTGCAGAAATCCATAGTTATTTGAAGGATCGCCTGGCTCTTCTTCGAAGGCTTCCCGTAAGGCACTGTTCCTTACCCGCCCTCCTGCTGTCGCTTACATTGTTTAGGGACTTTCACAAATACATGGCAGCCCGTCGGATTTGGTCGCCAGCACAACGAAACTAGAAACCGCCCTTTTGGTATCTTTGTGCTTTCCAAGTATCGAAGACTGCGAGATCGCCGCGTCTTGTCTCAACATCTTCGTGGAAGAGTGTCGATGGGTGGACAGCCACTCCGAGTCCGCCAGTTCCTGCTCTGCGATTCTTCGAAACGCTGACACATTTCAAGAGATAGCATCACCAGCTTTTCGATTGACTGGCCTTGTTGCCTTTCAGAAAAGAACAAGAAGCCTCCTTCGGCGTATTAAGTATCCGACCCCAGGCATTGTCCATGCATGGGAGGCAGCATTCGATGCCTGGATCTCCCTGGGTAGACAAGTATCAGTGACATCAGCCGATGCTACGGAAGCCACGACTCTCTCGCAATGGAGAGATCTGGGCGGATTTCTCGCCTCAATCGGAGGCACTTGCACAGCCCAGCAGGCTCAATGTCTAGAAGAGCCCGCTTTGAAAGCGTTACGGTGGATTGACAGTCATCCTACCGGCGACGGCGAGGAGACTCTCCTGGCGCGGTACCTTCGTTTAGGCATTCAGCTAATGGGCTGTGCAAATGTCAAGGTGAGAGAGACGATGCGAGACATATTCGCACATGAGGTGCCCTCATGCCTGTACCAGCCGCTCTTCAAGTCTCTGGAGTCTGAAGTAGAGGCCTTTTTCACCGGTGCCTTTGCTCCCGACGCAGAACGAGCGCAGGACAGCGAAATCGTCTTTGCCGAGCAGGCTGTGTCCCTTTTGAAAGACGTGGTAGAGCGGCTCGATAGTCCCCAGGACCATGCCGCCGCTTCGTCTGTACATCTAGGTTCGCTCACTCTCAGCTTTGCCAAGTTCATTGCCGATTGCACCGACACAGCCACATCGCTGCGCGTCAAAATTCGGATCTGTCAGTTGTCAGAAGCAGTTATGCGCAGGAGAGAGCACCTAAACCTCCGAGATGACGTCCTCATACGCAACCAGCTTCTTGAATACATCATTGGATGGATCCGGACCCCCGAGCCTGCTTTGGAACCGAACCGAGGAACATCTAGGTTGGAAGAGTTGGGTCGTATGCAGAAGGACCTCACTAGAGCATGCCTCAAGGCTCTTTGCGACCTCACTTTCAGATTACCACTACAGACGCAAGAGATACAATCGGATGCCAGTATGAGCGCGAAGAAATCGGAGCTATTTCAGCGCTACTTCAAACGTTTTCTCGACCTTATTAGTACAGCGCGACCAGATGTCGCTTCTGAATCAGCAGACGCATTCTCTAGCTCCGAGATGGCAATCACAATTCTGTCGAATCTCCTCAGTGCAAACATCGATGTCGGCTTGAAGCATTCTCTCTCCCATGGCTATCACAACAGCGTCGAAGTCCGAACTGTATTCATCAAAGTATTGTATAATATTCTCACGCAGGGGACAGAATTCAGTAACTTGTCAGATTCCGCTGTGAGCGAGAGATATGAGGAGTTGCTTGGGGTATGCGGACCGTGCTCGTGTGCTACAACCTCGCTAACCAGCGTGAAAATGTAGCTTCTTACGAAAGATCTATCACTGGCCGTGTCCATGAGCGCCATATGCCCTAGCGCAGAGATTGACGAGCTGACCATATGCCTCTTGATCGTTTTCGAACAGAGAGGTCGCACGTTTGAGCTTCTGGAAGCCCTCATCAAAGAAGAAATAGACCAAACAGGTAATGCACATGCTTGCAGTCGGGTTTCCTCAATTTGCTAACCAAACCAGAGCACGCCACCGAAATCTTGAGGAGGAGTTGTGTGGCCACCAAGATGTTGTCGTTGTATGCCAAGTGGAAAGGCTTCGACTATCTGCAAGAGACGTTGCGCAAGATTCTGGACAGGCTTATGATGACCTCGCAGGAGCTGGATCTGGAGCTCGATCCGGCAAGGGTTTCCTCTGCGGAAGAGCTCAAGAAGAACGCCACACAGCTCCAAATCGTAGCCAAAGTTTTCATGGACGATATCTGTGGCTCGGCCCCAAGCATACCCGCCCCTTTTCGAAAGATTTGCAGCATTGTACGTTGGCAAAGAGCCCCGACGTATTCAAATCATGTCCAGTTTGCTCACGCGCACAGATCCATGACGCTGTTCTCCCGAGGTTTCCTGATGCAAAATACACAGCCGTAGGTGCGTTTATCTTCCTGCGGTTCTTCTGCCCTGCAATAGTGGCACCAGAAGCGGAGGGTCTGGTCGACGCGCCGCCACCCAAGGAGCTGCGTCGAGGGCTATTGCTTATTGCCAAGATAATCCAGAACCTGGCCAACAATGTTCTGTTTGGCACCAAAGAGCCGTACATGTTCCCTTTGAATCGGTTTCTGGTGAAGAATATTTCTGTCGTGACCGGCTTTCTTCGCACCATATCTGTGAGCTTGTACACTTCTTGTGCCTGCTCTATGCTGACGCGAGGCCATAACAGATACCCCCAGCCACACTCGATATCGTTGTCACCAAAGAGACGACAGACTTCGGCTCCTGCGTGTCCTTCCACCGTTTTCTGTATGACCACTGGGACCACCTGCGCCAGACATTGGTTGCCAAGGAGCGCCGAGAGTATCTCCGCCTCCAAGACAGCTCGCCGCGCAGCCACTCCCCTGTCTTGGAGCCTTTACGCAACCTCATTACGAACCTGGGCCCTCCTCCTCTGGCGATATCCTGGAACAGACCGCAGATTGCTCTGAACGGACCGCCGCTGTATTCACGTTTCCAGAACTTCATGCTACGTAACGCCTTTCGCAGCACCGAATCGTTTTTGACGTCGCGCACCATCTTCGACGGCGGCATCACACTGGTGAGTTAACCATGTAGGGACAGCTCAAGGGTCCAGTCGTTGACTGTTATCTAGGATGGCCTGTCGACAATACTCATCATCCTGCGCTATAGCGAAACGGAAGGTATTGACCAGGAGACACTGCTGCACTGCTTCCTGAAGGTGAGCTCGACGGGTTGACCGTTGCTGATGACCTATTCAGGCGTCTTTGAGTAGTGGCTAACATGAGGCAGATTGCGAGCCGGCTATGGCATGAGCCTTTCAGCATCCTTATTGATGCCACTTGCTACAGCGGCAAGCATGACCCCAAGGATGATTTTTTCAAGATGCTCGATCTCCTCATGCCCTACGAGGTGAGGCAGAATCTTGCTCGTATCTACATATACAACATGAACAGTGCCTTCAAGTACGCAGAAGATGACGACATCAGCGGCTACACCTGGCTAACTGGCATTTAGGCGATGCTTCCGACGACTGTTGAGGATTGTAACCAAAAACGAATCCAGCGCCTTTCACCCAAACAACGTCAAGTATCTGCTGCCCGGAGGCATGAAAGAGATGCAGAACCACTTTCTCATCAACTCGCTACAGGTTCCGAAGGAGCACTCCGCAATCGTTTCCGACGTACGGTACTTTTTCAAACATGCCACACGCTTATCTAAATCGAAAGGCAAAGTGGACGTCACGATCAAAGTGGGAAGCCACCACGTGCAGGTGATGACCAACAAGCACCAGGAAATCTTCTCCAGCCTGCGGCTGAGCACGACAATCAACGACATTTTTCGCCTCAGTGATATTGACGAAGTGGCGACGGCAATCCCGAGTGACGATGGGTTCTCGTTTGGGCTGCGTGCCGACGGCGGACGCATCGTTATGTGCTTCACGAGCCCTCATAAGGCGAGTATCCTCCAAACCATCAGAAGCGCCAAGGCCAAATATAGCAACGAGAACCGAATGCACAAGCCTGTGGAGCGGCTCCTTCGGCCGCAGGATGTTCCTGGTACGCTGCTGAACCTGGCGTTCATGAACCTGTCCAGCCTCGACCATCAGCTTCGCCTGGCTTCCTACAACCTGCTCGGCGCCCTGTGCATCACATTCAAATTTCGGACAGCCACGCGGCTCGTCTGCTCACGAGGTAAGACGTGACTATCAAAGAAAGAAGCACCCTTAATTCACCGGGCTGACCATGACCTCAGACCTCTCAATTCCCATCGACCCTACGCGCTTCATTGTCAACATTAGCCGAGAGCTCGCCGCTTCAGAGCCCCAGCTCACGTGTGACTTCTTGTCAGAATTCATCGCAAGCTGGGAGACATTTACGGAGGAGCAAAAACCATTGAGCCTGGCGTATATGGCTCCCTGGCTCTCCGGTCTACGGAGAGATGTGCTGACAGGCGAGATGGACGGTGAGAAAGGCAAAGAAAAGGTCGCCGCCATCTTTCGCAAGTTCATCGATCTGATCGCGCTGGACCAGTCTTTGAGCTATGCGCTGGACCAGTTTGTTTGGCCTTCCCTCAGCCAGGACGAAGTACTGCTCGACATTTTTCTCGAGGAAGTCATGAAGATGGCCATCGGATTTAGCTTGCAGCAGGACGTTGTCGAAACAGTGGCGTCTACAGTCGCCAACATTGGCACAGTGACACTGCGTGCGCGGTTTCTTTCAAGACTACGAAAGGCGCTGAACCGCTCCTCACTTCGGCCGACGAAAAATTTGCCCGACAATGCGGTCTGGCCAGAGATTTGCATCATGCTGCAAATATGCACATCGCTGTCCTTCAGTAGCGGCGTGCAGTCGCAGCTCTTCCTTCCCGAAATCTTCCACATCGTCACCATGTTGGTGAACACTGGCAGCGCCAACTTCAGAGTCCAGGTGCACAGGCTACTGACCAACACGGTCCACGCCGTTTGCACATCATTTATCCTGGACGAGTCCAAGTTCACCAAGCTTCGCGCGTCCTTGGACGTGCTCTCCGAGCCCCGGAGCGGCATATTCTCCACGCCGCCTTCTACCAGGAAAGACGTGGCCTCAGTGTCGGTCGCTGGAGACGAGGGGTCTACGCTCCCGGCCATGGAGAATCTTGTGGCGATCCTATTCGACATATGCACCGTGGCAGCGACGTCCATCAACACGGCCAACGCCTGGAGGTCGCGCTGGATGAGCCTGGTCGCGAGCACTGCGTTTCAGAACAACCCGGCTGTGCAGCCTCGCGCCTTTGCCGTCATGGGATACCTCGCCAAGGAAGAGGTGGATGACGACTTGCTCTACCAGGTCCTGGTCGCGCTGCGCAACAGCGTGAGCCAGTTTGGCGAAGATGGGCATAGCGAGATGCTCACGTCCATCATCACTTGCCTGTCTCGGATGATGGCCAACCTTCCATCCGCCTCCCGATACGGACTGCAGCTGTTCTGGCTGGCCATGTCCCTTATCCGCCTCGTGCCAGGCAGCCTGTTCAACTGCACAGCGCAGTTCCTGGAGGCGCTACTGATCAACATCGGCAACATTGGCGGCGTGCGCGGTGACAGGATGATTCCGATGCTACTCCACAGCCGCGGCCAACTCGAGGAGGCCGTGGAGCCGCTGGATGAGGCTTATGGCATCCATTTCGACGAGGATAACTTCCACTTTGCCGTGTGTGCATGCCTGGTCCGTGGTCTGACGGATAACACAACCCGGCTCGCCGCCGTACGGGTGCTTTGGTCGTTCCTGGAGATGACGGCGCCGGCCTCGCAGCTTTCAGCCAAACTTGTTCACACCATGGTCGACTCACCCTATCTGGCGCTCATGCTCGCTCGCTGCGTCGACCAAGACAATTTCCGCGACAATATGTGGCTGGCGGGCATTAACCCGGATGGCATCAGCGATATGCTGGAGGGCAGCCGGCGACGCCACGCCGACGTCATGGAGGATCGAGACTTGCTCCTGATATCCGTGATTGAGCTGGTGGATTTCCAGTATCTAGAAGATACCATACAGGCGAGGACATTGCTGTGGCTCAATGAGCTGGCGCTGTCAAGACGGACCGTCTTTGCCTACTTGTGAGTGTCCTTTGTCTACGACGTGTTATTACGCACAGTACTAATGTTGACTAGATGCGGCGCGATGCCTTCCATTCTCAATTATGTGCTCATGCACGGGCAGGATTCTGCGGCTCTGGAGGCGGCGCACACACTTGTGCGAACGCTCACGTCGGAGAGGGAGTATACGAACGCTACAGGATCCATGGAGTCGCTGGAGGAGGCGCTGGACGAGATGGGCTTCCGCGGCTTGTGGAAAGCCTCGTTCCAGGATATGGCAGAAGGGAACAGAGCCGATTGCTTCGAACTGACGGAGAAGTTGATCGAGGCAAGTATCTTTCCCCGCTGCGCGTGTGCAGATGCTAATCAGAGATTCACAGCTCATTGTGATATGAGAAATCGAAAACAGGTCGGGAGGCGGGCACTGTTAGTGGGGGTAGGAGGCGCTGCACAGAGGTACTTCAGATTGAGAGGTGCAAGTACCTGTGGTCAAGGCCGCTGCCGGGTCTCCACTCTAGACAGATTGTGTGAACGCTAGGGCAAAGCGGGTACCGAAAAATATGGCCGATTCTCTCACAGACTCTCTCAAACATTCAATTACCAGAAGGTGGCCGTGTTTTTTGGTACCCGCTTTGGCTGATAAATGCTCGGTTGAGGTGGTGTTAGGGGGCTAGGGGCCCAGCCCATTAGTGCCTAGCTTGTAACACTGAGTGGGTGTTTTCTGACATGCCCTCTAACATATTTTGCTATCTGGCATATTTTTTAGGCATGTTGTAAAGAAATCGCACTTTTTAGCATATGAAAAAAAATTCTAATATCCTATCCGAGAAGCATAAATCTATTTATAGCAACATGCCTTAATAATATTTTATCTACCAAAATCTATCAGAGGGCATATTAGAAAACACCCCCCTCCCGCGTAGGTATTAAGGCCCGAGTAGAAATCACGGTCTGGCTGCGTCTAGCAAGGCATACTTAAAGTGCCTTGTTCAGTGCCACCTTGTTCTGAACAAGGCGAGCACCATGTCTTCAAGGCCAGCAAGGTATAACAGCATTACTCGCACGCTAGATGCGAGAAGACAGAATAGACCAAAACGAAACAATGGGTGAAAGTGCAAATGACATTGCCGCAATTCTGACACATTATGAGTTCCGACACAGGTCAATCCTGGGATCATAACGGGCACTGACGGGGTCTCCACCAATCAACCTAAAACCGATACCGGCATCATGCCACTTGGCCACCTACAAAAGTTTAGTCACATTTATAGAAAGATCCTACAACCTTCTTGCCAGCTCTGCAACCGGGTATGACAGCTGTCTAAACGGCATTCCTTCGCATCACAACCGCGCAAGATGGCCGAATCGGCATCAGCATGTCCCGTTATTATTCCCATTCTAGGCCAGCCCAGCATTGTGGTCGACAATGGCCTCTGGGCGGACTACATCGTCCAGGACCTCTTAAACAAAGTCGCCTCGTCCACCTACGTCCTCATCACCGACACAAACCTGCACAACACCTATGTGCCAACATTCCGAGCGAGCTTTGACACCGTTACGAAAGGCCAGGGCACCCGTCTTCTCACGTACACGATCCCGCCAGGAGAAGCCTCTAAGAATCGAGAAACAAAGGGCGAGGTCGAAGACTGGATGCTCTCGCAGCAATGCACGCGCGACACAGTCATCATTGCTCTCGGAGGTGGTGTCATTGGCGACATGATCGGCTATGTTGCCGCCACATTCATGCGCGGCGTTCGCTTCGTACAAGTTCCGACCACGCTGCTCGCCATGGTCGATTCATCTATCGGCGGCAAGACGGCCATCGACACCCCTATGGGAAAGAACTTGGTCGGGGCATTCTGGCAACCGCGACGAATCTACATTGATTTGCAGTTCTTAGAAACCTTGCCCGTCCGCGAGTTCATCAACGGAATGGCTGAGGTGGTCAAGACAGCCGCCATCTGGAACGAAACCGAATTCGAATTCCTGGAAGCATCCGCCACCAAGATCCTTGCCTGCGTTCGGTCACGGGCTGCAGACCGGCTGGTGCCACTTAAAGAAACACTGAAGCGCATTGTCGTAGGCTCCGCCGGCGTCAAAGCCGAAGTCGTCTCCAGCGATGAGCGGGAGGGTGGCCTGCGCAACCTCCTCAACTTTGGCCACTCCATTGGCCACGGCATCGAGGCCATTCTTACGCCGCAGCTGCTTCATGGCGAAGCTGTTGCCATTGGTATGGTCAAGGAGGCGGAGCTGGCCCGTTACCTTGGTGTTCTGCGTCCCGAGGCCGTCGCTAGGCTGGTCAAGTGCATCGCTGCCTACGGCCTGCCTGTCTCGCTGCATGACAAACGCGTCCAGCGTTTGACCGCAAGCAGAGCTTGTCCTGTCAATGTGGTCCTTCAGAAGATGGCTGTCGACAAGAAGAACGAGGGTCTGAAAAAGAAGATTGTACTGCTATCCGCCATTGGCAAGACGTACGAGCCAAAGGCGAGTGTTGTGGATGACGAAAGCATCAGAACCATTCTCTCACCCGCTGTCGTCGTCTCACCTACGATACCTGACAATCTCAGCGTCGCCGTGAGCCCACCCGGCTCCAAGAGTATATCCAATAGAGCACTGATTCTCGCCGCGCTCGGAGCTGGACCCTGCAAGATCAAAAATTTGCTGCATTCGGACGACACTGCCTATATGCTCGCCGCCATTGCCAAGCTTCGTGGCGCTTCGTACTCGTGGGAGGCTGGAGGTGAACTTCTCGTTGTCAACGGCAACGCCGGTAAGCTGAGCGCAAATAGTGAAGAGCTCTACATCGGAAATGCCGGGACTGCGTCGCGTTTCTTGACCACCGTCGCCGCTTTGTGCTCGCCTACCGATACCGCCAAGTCTGTCATTCTTACTGGCAACTCTCATATGAAAGCGCGCCCCATTGGTCCGCTCGTTGATGCTCTGAGGCTAAACGGTGTATCTATCGAGTACTTGGAACAGGAAAAGAGCTTGCCTCTGAGGATCTGCTCGTCTGGCGGGTTTGAGGGCGGTGTCATCGAGCTCGCCGCCACCATATCGTCTCAATACGTTTCGTCAATTCTCATGGCCGCCCCATACGCAAAGAACCCTGTCACTTTGAAACTCGTCGGTGGCAAGCCCGTCTCGCAGCTATATATCGAGCTGACGATCGCGATAATGAAGTCATTTGGCGTTACTGTGACAGCCTCTACCACGGAGCCACACACGTACCACATCCCACAGGGTACTTACAAAAGCCCTACAGAGTACGTAGTTGAAGGTGATGCCAGCTCGGCGACGTATCCTCTAGCAATGGCGGCCATTACGGGAACCACTTGCACGGTCCCTAACATCGGCTCCGCTTCGCTCCAGGGGGACGCTCGCTTCGCCGTTGATGTTCTCCGTCCCATGGGCTGCACCGTCAAGCAGACAGAGACGTCAACAACCGTCACAGGACCGAAGCTCGGAGCGCTCAGTCCTCTTGCGCACATCGACATGGAGCCTATGACTGATGCCTTCCTGACTGCCTCTGTCCTAGCCGCCGTCGCTGGCGGCAAAACACAAATTACAGGCATCGCAAATCAGCGAGTCAAGGAGTGTAACCGCATCGCCGCCATGAGAATCCAGCTTGCCAAATTCGGTGTCCTGTGTTCGGAGCTCGATGATGGCATCGAGATATTTGGCATCGCGCCAACCCATTTGCAAACACCATCCAAGGGCATCTTCTGTTATGATGACCACCGCGTTGCCATGAGCCTGAGCGTCCTATCTGTTGTGGCTCCTGCTGGTGCCGTCATTACTCAGAAGGAATGCGTTGGCAAGACCTGGCCTGGCTGGTGGGATACTATGGCCCTATCGTTCAAGGTCCGCCTGGACGGCACGGACGAGTGCCACGCAGAAGACGGCGAAAAACCAGTAGCCGCTGACAAAAATGAACGATCCATATTTCTCATTGGAATGCGCGGCGCTGGCAAAACTACTGCCGGTAACTGGATTGCAAAAAGCTTAGGCTGGAAGTCAGTTGACCTTGACCATGAGCTCGAGCGCCGCTCTGGTCAGTCAATTCCGGAAATCATCGCCAAACATGGTTGGGATGGATTTCGTGAACATGAAATTCAGCTGCTACGAGATGTCGCGGAACGGCAGCCGCTTGGCTACGTATTTTCCTGTGGCGGTGGCATAGTCGAAACTGCCGAGGCGAGGGACCTTCTCAAAGCTTACGCTGGCAGCGGAGGCAAGGTGATCTTGATCCAGCGCAACATTAATCAAGTGATGCAGTACCTGGAGAGGGACAAGACGCGGCCTGCATACAGCTCAGAAATGAGAGATGTGTACAACCGCCGCAAGGATTGGTACAAGCAATGCAGCAACTTCAGCTACTACAGCATTCACACGCATGAGCCCACCAGCAAGAGTATCATTCCGAAAGACTTCTCACGCTTTGTGTCCACCATTCTTGGCAGAGAGATACATCTTACACACTTGTGCAAAAGAGACCAAAGTTTCTTCGTTTCTTTGACGCTCCCGGACTTATTTGCCGCTACTGATCTACTGCCCAAGGCAGTCGTTGGCTCGGATGCTGTCGAGCTCCGCGTAGATCTCCTGAGAAGCCAAGACCTGGACTTCGTAACGGAGCAGGTGTCAATTCTCAGACAGCACACTGGCCTGCCCATCATCTTCACCGTCCGCACCGCATCGCAAGGTGGGTCGTTCCCTGACGATGCCACCGAGGCTCTGTCAGCGCTGTACCATCTTGGTTTGCGGCTTGGCACAGAATATCTTGATGTGGAATTAACAACACCGGATCATATACTGGAATCTGTCGGCCTTGCGCGGGGTCACACAAAACTGATTGCTTCTCACCACGACCCACGCGGCACACTCTCTTGGAGAAACGCCTCTTGGATTGCACACTACAATCGTGCTCTGCAGTACGGCGACATCATCAAACTTGTGGGCCTGGCTCAGAAAGTCGAGGATAACTTCGATCTATTTCGGTTCAAGTCTAGGATGGCATCTGATGGAAGTCCACCCATCATCGCCATCAACATGGGGACGGCTGGCCAGCTCAGCCGCGTCCTCAACGGATTTTTGACGCCTGTGTCACACCCAGCATTGCCGTTCAAAGCAGCTCCTGGGCAATTGAGTGCTACAGAGATTCGGCAAGCGCTTGCACTCATCGGACAACTGGAGGCCCGCTCTTTCTTTCTCTTCGGAAAGCCAATTTCTCAGTCGCGATCGCCTGCACTTCACAACGGCTTGTTTGCTCAATGTGGCCTCCCACATCGGTATAATTTGATGGAAACTGACAACGTAGCAGACGTTAGAGCTACACTGCGCGACCCTAGCTTTGGCGGTGCATCGGTAACCATGCCTCTGAAACTCGACATAATCGACGAGCTAGACGAACTCACAGAAGCGGCGCGTACAATTGGCGCCGTCAACACGGTGATCCCGTTCGCCGGTAGTGTAGGAGACGGCACGAAGCGCCTCCTCGGAGACAATACTGATTGGAAAGGCATCGTTCATGCCCTCCGTGATGGAGGGCTCGGCGAGACCTCCGGCGATTCTGCTGCCATGGTGGTTGGATCAGGAGGAACTACGAGGGCTGCTGTGTTCGCTTTGCACTCTCTCGGATTCAACCGCATTTACGTGGTAGGTCGCACGGCCAAGAATGTTGCGGCCATGATTGCCGAATTTCCTGGCCACTACAATCTGCAGGCAGTCACCGATATCGCGACAATTGCAACGCTGCCCAACGTGATTGTCAGCACAATCCCCGGCGACAAGCCCATCGATACTATTACCGAGAGAGTCATCAGTGGTGTCGTCAACGCCTCTGTTACGGCCTCGTCACGGCGTGTTCTCTTGGACATGGCATACAAGCCCCGCGAGACTCCAGCTGTGAAAATTGCTGAAAACGCTGGTTGGTCTACCATTCCTGGACTTGAAGTTCTTGCGTCTCAAGGCTGGTACCAGGTTAGTCATTTAACAATTGTATGCTTGTGGAGCATGCTAATAAAGAACAGTTTCAACTTTGGGCAGGCATTTGTCCTCTGTACGCCGATGCCAGACAGCTCGTTCTTGGTAACGAGTAACTCGCACACCCTCGAGCGGCAGAGCATCTCAAAGAGTCAGCTACGATCATGATCAAAATTGAGGATATAGATCTCTATCTAGGAATATCATGTTGATTTACCAGCCTGAAAGTAGCCTTCGTAGTTTCGTGTTGTCGCGTGTTCTATAGATTACATTCTCAGGTTCTATATCCCGGCACCCATTGTTCGCCTCGCCCAAGAAAATTAATATGGCTTCCAACTCAAAAGTTTTTGCTCTAACCCAATATGTAATGAAGGACAATAACAAAACTCCACAGAGCGTATGACGTAAAGATGCAATTAAAACAAAGGTGACGTGGGAGTTTGCTCCTCTTCCATGAATAATAAAAGCTCCGCAGAATGCTGACACAACTATGATGTAGTTTTGACCAAATCAAGAGAGAGAGAAATAACAGAAACAGCAGCTACAAAAGCTGTGTGTGACATTACCCGATGGGACGCTCATGACTGAAACTTGGTGTCGATGATGTAGGCCGGCTGGGGTGATGCGCGACCCCAAAACAGGGCCAGCGCGAGATTTGCTTCTTAGCCCTTGTCTTTAGACACCAACGTGATCGTTGATCCTGACCGGGGGGGGGGGGGGGGGCCCCCCCCCCCCCAGCAGGACAAGTCACTGCGCGATGATGCCAGTGCCGGCGCGCAGAGAGGATGGCTTGCTTTCAAGTGGCCGAATGCGAATAGATTGCGCTGCGGTGATGTCAGCCCACCAGATGGCTTGACGAAGAAGTGACGTCAGCGGTCTGGATCGGCGAGGACCCTGCAGCTGGACGAGACCGAAAGCCCCATCAGCCTTGCTCTGATTGGCTTCATTGCCCACCATATATGCAAACGGGCCCCACTACTAACAAAGGGTTCAGTACCGCACCCCCCTTAGATCCGCTCACGCCCTGTGATGACCGGCTCAGTGGCCCGAGGCTGCCGATTCGCAAGCAGGCTCAGTGCAAGCATCGTCATCAGACCAGTCGCCTGCGTTGCTTTCCTGGTAGTTCTGCCTCGGGGTGGCATACACGATAGTGCCTGGTGAGTGCGTCAGCGCGGCTGAACGTTTTCTCAACCGTGCAAAGATCGCACTGGACTTTGTGCTTTCGCTCATTGTGAATAGTGTCCTCGTGCCGGGTCAAATCGTAGGGGCGAGAAAAGATGGTGTTGCACGGCTTGCCAGTGCTAGGGTTGATGCGGTCGCAACGGTGCGGACCAGCTTGACTGTTCAGTATGGACGTTGCGAGGCTGTTATCTGGAGGACCACCGAGATTATGCGACTGGCGGTGTCCTTCGCGCTTGTGTTTCTGTAGCTGGGCCGGTGTATCGAAACGTAAAGTGCAACCATGATATGTGCATGTGTATGTGCCACTTTCAGCGCCGACCCGAACTGGCCGATTGCCGCTCGCATCAGTCCGCGTTTCGGAGATGCTGCTTCCCGATGATCCCAGTCTTGGAGGCGGGGTAATATCCTTGTTTTCCTGCGCGCGTGAAACAAAAGGATACTGCTGCGGTATCCTGTTCTGGATCGACATGTCATCGTGATTTCTTTGGTTGCCTTGCGACTCTAGGTTAAGGTGGACGTGGTTGGATCCTGTATCCTGTGCCATAGCTTTACTATAGGCGTCGAAGTCGAACCCGTTGGAGCCTTCTGGGAACAAAGAGAAGTTGGATTCTCCATCGACCCCAGTGAACTCTATCATAGCATCACGGGGAGAAATGGTTTTCGGTGTCTCGGGCTCGATGCCGGTATCTGTCTGTGCTCCAATAACGGCTGGGTGCTGTTCATTGCTCCCGTGGCCAATTTTCTGATGAGTTCCAAATGAGGTGCCAAAGTCTTGCAGCTGGGGCGGAGCGTATGGCGAGGTTGCTTGGAACGGTGAAAGACCGCGAGAGGCTGTGGAAGATGGCGAGTGCGCGGCATTGAGATGTTGGCTATTGGCGGCGCTAAGACGCTGACTGAATAGGTGGTTGCTCGTCGTGCTTGCATTAGCGGGATGTGCAGGCGACGAAGATGTGATGGCAAAGCTCGGGTTGTACAGCTCGTCACCATACACGTCCGTCAAGGTACGATCAAGTTTGGGCACATTCCCGTAAGCTGCTGCATACCGATATCGTGAGCGCTGGTCAGATGTGGCGGGTTTGGTGTCTCGCATACCTCTTCTGCGGTCGAGATGGTCAATGTCGCCCATGCTGGGCGTAGACGGCGAGTCCCCGGCAATTGAACTGGCCACAGAAGCTGGATGAGAGCGGTTGAACAGGTGGCTGAATTCAGGTGCGGGTAGCAACGAGCGATCGGTCCGATGGCGGTTCATTTGGCCTGGAAGCGCAGCTGGGTAGGCCATATCAGGAGTGACAGCCTCGAGATGTTGATATCCTGAGAAGGTATCCATGGGCTTTGAAAGCATATGATATGCTCCCGCGTTGTGGACGTTTGTGTCGTTGTTGTACATTTCGCAGAATGGATCCGTCGCCGAATCGCTAATAGCAATCCGCGGGTTGGATATAGTTTGTGTAAAAGGCGACGCCGGTCCAACGGAGCCAAGAGATGACAGCGAAGATTCTCTCTGGTGTGAACGGCGGCCCGGTTTGGGCGTAAAATGGGTGATTGCGCCTGTAGCGTCGGGCTTCATAAGCGAAGGTCGGGTGAAGTCTTGAAATGCGAAATCGAGCGCTTCGGGCGTGAAATGTATCGGATCCCAAGTGTTGTTTTCGAAAAAGTCAGCCAAAGTAGCTTGTTCAGCCTGCAGAGCGGCGAGATGTTGCTGTGAAAGATCGAAACGAGACGTGGTATGTTGTAGAGTTGAGTTATAATTTGTAGCAGTTGATGTCGATGTCATGGTTTGTTGTGAATGAGGACGAGAGGTAGGGGGCGTGGGTGGCAAATTCGTAGAGGCAGGAATTCTTTTATAGAAACACGACCGCATACGCAGACACCGGCCATGCCGGTATGAGTACCAGCCCCACTTTCCCGAAAAAAAGACTGGCGGGGGTGGGCGGGGGGGTGTATGTAATCCCTGTGCGCCGATGTGTAATAGAGCAAAGCGGCCGATGAGATCGAGTTCTTCCGAAAGGTGCCGCTGTCGTGCTTTTCGTCGTGGCCGACGCAGCATAAAATCGGCCAACCAAGTCTTCAAGAGACTTGACACCGGGCAGCAGGCTCGTCGACATTTAGAACATACTGTAAGCCACGGTCTCCGGAGTTTACAGCAGGGCCTTTCCAGCACCTTCGACGTAGTTCCATGTATGACTGTGTCAATTCTTTAAGTCTCGGGTACTCGGGTTTATTACATCCACGCCGTTCGTTTCTGTTAGCAAATGAGGAGCATGCAAACTCGCATCTTGCGTAAAATATTTGAACGGCTGTGCTCGTTTCCTGCTCCTCCCTCTCTGGGGACCAAGTTGGCAGTATCTCGGCATGCTGTTAGCGCCGAATCCAGCCGGGCAGGCCTCGTTGAAGGGAAAATTTATCAGCCACAACGGGCTGGAAAGTTCCAAGGTTTATGGATGCCAAGAGCTAAGCCACACGCCTCAGCTAGAAATGACAAAAAGCAGATCACATGACCTTTTCATGTGACTGACCACTAGGCGCGCTTGGTGCGCAAACGTCTAGGTACGAAGTATGTGGCAGGCCTCCAAGCCTCCCTATCCAGATTCCAAATCGGAACTTTAAAGCCGGGCAGCCTCTCATGCTGTCTTTTGACAGCTGCAACGTCGAGTGCGAAAAAAAGAGAAAAGGGTTACATGCAAGCTACCTAACTAGTTCTCTAAGTCCTGTCACACGCCCTAGATGTAGGCACAGGAATCTTTGACGTCTCCGAAGAGACTCATCCGTACGAATATTTTTCCTCCGAATTCCTGCATAGTAGTAGCGTGGTCAGTTCCAGAAAGCAGGAGATCTCGGTTTGACCGGGACCTGTAATCGCCGTGTCTCGGATGGGGCCTCGACCAATGAAAATCTCTGCACGGCGCTACTCCGCCACTATTTTCCAGCATATCGGTGCGCTACGCAAATAGAGCGCGCTGTGTTCTCCTGCTGTGCCTATTATGGGCATCTGCGCCGCTGATGCAGCATTCGGGCAGCCATGATCACGCACCTTGAAAATTTGGAAGACAAGAGCCTAGATTCTTCGCTGGCCACGCCATTCGGGTTTGTGTTCGGCACAATGACAACCCACCCATTCGCTATTGTGCTACCAAGCTACGTTCTTTCCCCTTTGCCGCCCACCACAGCGGCTTTGCGCGAATCGAAGTCGATGATGCTGCTGCTGTCGAAAGCACTGCCCTCAAACGGTATGGCATGGCCATTACCCTACAGGCTAACGGCTGGCTTCTTTGGCGCCTGCAGTCCTTCCGCTTGTATTCTGTATCAGTGAGAGAGAAGTATTGCGGCATGCATACTTCGTACTCGAGCCACTCGCACGTTGGCATTCACTTTGAAGATGTATCGCTTCATGTTTGTTATTCTGCAGTCTATATTTTGCCCTTCGTTTGATTACCGTCATGGTAATTGGGTGGCAGCCAATCCACCTGCAATGTCTAGCTTGACCATTTACGATGTCTTTCTAGTTCATGGGTTTTCGCGGTCGTGTGGGAGAACCTCCAATTCAGTACTCGCACTCATTACTCCGCCCGCTGTATACCGCACCGCCTCTGCACCAGATACTATCATGTCGGCAATGCGCACATTTCCGAACCAGCACGCTCTATTGCACAATAGTGGAAGCCGCGGTTGAGGCGGGTGCATTGAGTAGTTCACATTGCACTAGATGGTTGCCGTATAAATAAATAATTGCCTCTTGGGCATGTTTCCCATTACCCCGAAATGCAAGCCACCGTTTCCCTTATGGTACATAACACCCAAAAGCATGAACCGATTCCATGATCATCGTGAAACACCCGCACGCACACTATGCTGTGCATGGGCAAAAACTCGCAAACGAAAGGAGAAAAAAACACAATTAACCACCGAAGCCGTATAGGGTACGGCCTTGGCGCTTGAGGGCGTAGACAACGTCGAGGGACGTGACTGTCTTGCGCTTGGCGTGCTCGGTGTATGTGACTGCGTCACGGATGACGCCCTCGAGGAATGTCTTTAGAACATTGCGGGTTTCCTCGTAGATCATGGCGGAGATACGCTTGACACCACCACGGCGCGCGAGACGTCTGATGGCGGGCTTGGTGATACCCTGGATGTTGTCACGAAGAATCTTGCGGTGACGCTTGGCACCACCCTTGCCGAGGCCCTTGCCGCCTTTGCCGCCTGCGCTGGTGTCAGCATTGTATGTCTGCTGTGGGCAAGGGTAGTTCGATTTTACTTACGTCCAGTCATTGTGATTGGGTATGTGGTTGTGTGTGGGTGTGAGGGATAGGAAGACAGATGGCACTAATTGGCGGTTGATCGAAAATGTGAGGAAACAAAAGTGGTGGCCGCCGGCTGGCTTAAGTACCGGTGGGCCAGATCACAGATCAGTTGGGGTGCAAAACTCGGCCTAGCCACTTTGGAACGCAAAACGCGTCCACACAGGGGGGCGTTGTGCAAGAGAGGGGCGGATAACACATCAGCCTTGAGAAATAAACAACAACAACAATGCGTAGTGAAAAATAAGCCATGGTGGATCTGTGACATATTTTTGCATTTTCTTGATTGGCCATCTATGATTAGCTCGCTTCGTAGTTGCACCCGTCGCGCCAGCTGGCTTTGTCGCGCTTCCTCAGGCTATGGCCGACGGCTTTGAGCTACAACGGCGGCTTGATCGATCTGGCTTCATTGAGTCGACGACTACCTGTGCAAATACGACCGGATGCTGTCTGCCATTTGACGTATAGTCAATCAGCGCATGACTGCAGTCTCTGAATAACAGCCACGTCGACTTGCCCAGTGACGGCAATTTGTAATTATAATCATACCCGGTTTGCCCACGACAGGGCATTTCGCCCTGCAATAAAGCACCTCATCACAATTGCATGGGCATGTATCGACGAGCACGAATCTAAACAACTTTCTCCTCCCACTACACGTGCTGTGGCAGTTCCATCAGGCGCAAAAATCCATGTCAATCCACACCACGCAACGGGTACAGGGTAGGCATATCAGAGATGCTTTCAAAGGCACGATCACGTAATGTATCAAAGCGTATTGCCAATAAGAGTCCAAATCAGAGCCGAAGCCGATAAGCAAGCATAGTAATAGACACATAGCAAAACAGTTGACCAATCCTGCCGTTACGACAAGTCGCCTAATTACTACCCAGGCAGGTAAACTTAAGTTGGACGATAAACTTCCACAAGAGAAAGCAAGCCGAAACAGGCCCGCACCACAAGGGAAAGTGGCGCAGAGGAGGCCATGAAGACCACAAAAAAGAGAACACGCTTAAAGCACAGTACTCAGGGCAACGACGGGCAGAAGGAGCGTGAGATCCATGCGCCAACAAGTAATATTACCTGTATTACCCACGATGCTATTGCGACGAATAGCTACTGACGCATGGTTGAAATGGCTCCAGACTTTGCCCGATTAGGAAAGAGCTCTCATTGCACCAACGAATTATTTATGGTCATGAATTTTTTCGGCATGCGGAAACACCATTTTTTCGTGCACCCAATCAGATTGCCCTGGTCAGTCGCGCACGTCTCCACATCGCGTCGCCTCAGATCAGCCGCCCCATTTATGGCCAGCAAGCCATAGGTATTAAAAGGCTCCCCCCGCCTCCCAAGTTCCCGACCTTTCCCTCCTGCATCAGACATCCACTTGCTGAGCACACCCCCACAACCACACACTCTCCTCAACACCGACACAATGGCTCGCACCAAGCAGACCGCAAGAAAGTCCACTGGTGGCAAGGCTCCTCGCAAGCAGCTTGCCTCCAAGGCTGCCCGCAAGAGTGCCCCTTCCACCGGCGGTGTCAAGAAGCCTCACCGCTATAAGCCCGGTACCGTCGCTCTCCGTGAGATTCGTCGCTACCAGAAGTCCACCGAGCTCCTGATCCGCAAGCTTCCCTTCCAGCGTCTGGTAAGCACCCCAACCCACCGCCGAAATGCCATACCGAATGCTAACATGCAACAGGTCCGCGAAATCGCACAGGACTTCAAGAGCGACCTTCGCTTCCAGTCCTCGGCCATCGGTGCTCTCCAGGAGTCCGTTGAGTCCTACCTTGTGTCTCTCTTTGAGGACACCAACCTCTGTGCCATCCACGCCAAGCGTGTCACCATTCAGCCCAAGGACATCCAGCTTGCCCGCCGTCTTCGCGGTGAGCGCAACTAAGCTTGGAGAGGATCGGGTGAACACTTTTATGACACTGCTTTGATACGATGGAATCATGGATTTTCGGGGGTTAATCATGGCGTTACTACGAGAACTTGCTTTACAGTTGGGATGTATATTAAGCCACGGGCAGCCGGTGAAAGCTGCTGGATTGCAATGAATTGAAATTACCACCAGTATCGCGTCGCTCGTGACATCAAGAGCTGTAGACACTGGCCATTGCTGACCGCGCCCACAACAATGCTTGCAACTACACAGTGCCCTATATCTGGCTGTAGTCTGCACAGCCGTGGGCGACGCCCACATGAACAGTGAATATCGCGTAGATTTTCGAGCTGCATCCGCAGTGGGTTACTAGTGACCAGTTCAACAGCACCAGTCATGAATCAAACAGTCACCTTGCTACCTGCCCCCGCTGTTGGCCTCGCATGATTCATCACCATGTGCATATTCTTGGTCTTTGGGCTACTCATTACGAGGCAGCCTTCGAAGCTGGTGTCGCTGGCTGCTGCAGTCTTTAAATGGCCGCGACCTTCAGTCTTCAGGAACTGCACCTGGCCGTGACTGTTCGGGCAAACCCTTCAAGGCGCGCCAAAGATATCACCCTTGAATGCGTCCTTGGCTTCCTTCCTAGTCGTCTCGGCGACCTTTGTGGCATCAGCCTCCTCAAGACACGGCTCAAGGAAGGGACAAAATTGCTGGGCCATAAGTTTCATTGCGCCCCTGCCATAAGCCCTCGGAAATGGCGTCGAGCAATTTAGATAGCCGAGCCTGGTTACTTCCGTCATCACGATAGAATGCCGCATCACGGAGGGTGTCCTTGGCGGATATTCGACGCAAGGGCATCTTAAATCGGTATACAACTATGCGTGTCCAGAGCTTTCAGTGGTAGATGATCTGATCTGTTGCCACACAAGTTGCATGGGTACGGTCCGGACGGACTGATAAGTACTCGTGATCTCGACTAGTGCAGCATGCATTGCTCGAATTCATCCAGATCCCAAAGAGGAGGATTGGCAGATGCGTAACTCCCCATTTCGTAGAGGCGGCGTTATGCTAAAGATGGCATTAGCACAGCTCTTGTGCGAAGTAAAAAGGCACGCTGCGAGCATTCGCGCAATATCTGATTAGCCATTAAATCTAATGGACTCGCAGTATCGAGGTAGATAGTGCCTTTTTGAGCAGCCATGATTAGGAAACAGCGCTCAGTAGAAGAAACAGGTTATCATTGCCAGTGACTCCGTTGTTGAGTACGAAACAGTAGTGAGGGGGATGTGGTAGCCTTCCTCGCCTACATATTAGCTGACTCGTAGTGCCCGCGGGCTATTGAAATGCCAGATAATTTTTACACAATCGACCGCCTCTAGCTGACACGACACTGTCAGGACTACAAAACCCGACCGAAATAATGTATTGCGGCCTAGCGTTACTGCCTCGAGACACTTGAGGGCATGCAGGTATTTGTATTCGAATTTGTATATATTTTTAACGCCGGAAAATCCCTAATGAGGGCAATGGACGCCCGCCAGGGCTCGTTGGCCCGATGATTTAGATTCAGGGGGCTTTCGCAGTCATTCGGTGGAATCGATTTCTTAGACCTCTCAGGGGTCCTGGATCGGGTTGAGGGTATGCAGGTCGCAATGCAAAGTACACGCGTGTGCAGAGGAGCACGAAAACTAGCACAAAGTGACTATTCTGCATAGAAAGTCCGCCTGGAGTATATCTCCATAAGAACATCGTTGATTTAATTTGCTGTCTTCAGCGTAGTTCATGTTTATTAACCCGCCGTGAGGCCTGAGAAAGAGGCTGTTGACAGCCAAGGCTGGGCCGAATACCTGTTCCTGCTGTGGAGCCGCTAGACCCACTCACCACAAACAAGCATGTATCCAAAGCTGAGTGAGGACGAGAGGTACGATGCAGAGGAGTTCACTCCCAGTGCCTCGGCTCTATTCTCGCACGATTCGATCCCATGTCATCGTAGAGCGATACGAAGCATACACATGCGATTGGTAGCACAAGGTTGAACTTACGTCGAGAGGTGCAACGAGCAGCCTCATGCTTTCAACCCAAACAACCACACAGCGACACGGCAGCAGGACTCTTTTCGACAACTACACACGGCGAAACTAAGTATGGAGCGCCAGTCGCAGCCATCGGGGCTTGGCGCAAGAAGTGATTCATCCACCAAAATCCAGAAACCAGAGTTAGCAGCAGAGCGCCTGGCTGCTCTAAAGGCCCGAGTTGCGGCTGCGACTGCAACCAGCAAAGCAAAAGGCGGCTTGAATGTTGGTCTACATCCAGCCCTCGAAGACTTGGCGTCATGGAAGCCTCAAAGCAAGGAAAATACCCCGTCAAACGTCGGGAAGAACATGCGTAACAGCTCCAAAGGGTCAGCTGCAGCTGCAGTCCAAGGCAGCGGCGACTTTGGCACCGGTCGGCGCAACCCGTACATTGACGAGTCCACGGCAGCGCAGCCATCTATCGGCCGGGTTCGCGAGCCAAAGCGCATAGTATTCAATCAGAAGGGTAAGTACATCCAACAGGCCAACGCCCTCAGGCGCCAAGAGGCGCTCGAGGCGATGAAGAAGCGCATCGCCGAGCAAACAAGAAAGGCCGGTATAGATGAGGATCTGGATACCGAGAAAAACTTTCTAGTTGAAGAACCACCGCACGTGGAGTGGTGGGATGAGGGCCTCTTAAATGGGGATTCTTACGATGCACTCGACCACGCCAACAAACTGAAAATTGATTCACCGGACAGCATCATCACGGAATATGTCCAGCATCCCGTTGCGCTGGAGCCGCCGCAGGATCGCTTGGCCCCTGCACCGAAACCAATGTATCTCACATCCAAAGAGCAATCGAAGATCAGAAGACAACGGCGAATGGCGGAAGGGAAGGAGATGCAAGCAAAGATCAGGCTGGGCCTCGTGCCAGCCCCCCCTCCCAAAGTGAAGAAGGGTAACCTCATGCGTGTTCTTGGAGATGGTATGTATGCAACCGTTAGGACATGCTGAATGTAGTTACTAACTTTTATTGCATTAGTCGCTGTGAAGGATCCCACCGCTGTCGAAGCCCGTGTGAACCGAGAAATCGCCGAACGACAACAGAAGCATGTTGACACCAACGAGGAACGAAGACTCACGAATGAACAAAGACATGACAAGCTAGCGACAAATCAGCAGAAGGATCTCGAAAAGGGTATTTATGTCCTCGTGTTGAAAATTAATAGCTTGGCGAACGGGCAGCATCGCTACAAGATTAGTGTCAACGCAGAACAGCTTTCTTTGACTGGTACCTGCATCATGCACCCGAAATTCAACTTGCTCGTCGTCGAAGGTGGCTCTTGGGCGATTAGTAAATACAAGAAACTCATGCTCAACCGCATTGACTGGACTGAAAATGCGCCATCTCGAGATCGTGATGGCAAGAATGCTACACGCGACTGGCTCCTAGCAGAAGATGCAAAAGGCGAATTAAAAGACATGTCGCTGAATCGATGTACGCTAGTGTTTGAAGGTGAACAGAAAGCTCGTGGCTTTCGTAAATGGGGCAGCAAGGTATGCGAAACGGACACAGAGGCCCGCGCTGCTTTATCGCGGGCCAAAATGGAAAGCTTCTGGACGCTGGCGAAAGGGATGGTATAGTTGTGATGAGTGTACTGTTTACAATGTTATAGGTATACTGATTGGAATATACGTGGGTGAGAGTGAAATGATACTGTTCTCAACACCTGACTTTGCAATCGGTGTAGGCTCGCGTTTGAATCTCATTTGTAGAATGCTTATTGTTTTCTTTATGTTCAGCTCGTGTACTTTAATGAGCAGCAAGTACACGAGCTGAAAATAAAAGCCCGCCATGCCAATTTTTTTGGCGAGATGTAGAGTTTCTAGATTTGTCCACACAATCCAACATACCAGAACTTGCGCTTCATCGTGATTACTCGGCCACGCGGCTGAAAAGCAGATGTGTGTGTATTGTCGATGACGGCATAGACTTTCTACGACCACTGAATCATTAGTTTGCCTGGTAGAAAGGCAGCTTATCACATTGCTACACAAATGACAAACTTGCACGCCACGTAGAACATTAGGGAACATTTTTCTCTGACCTTCGTCGAAGGCGGCGCTGCCTCAATCGTGCTGTAGTATTACAGGCGCCGGGTCGTGGACTGCGGCCCTCCTGCTGGAGGTGTGCATTGCTAAACCATGATAACAGTACCTCAACATCTGGATCAGACGGCATGCGAAATCGAGAATCGAACCCATCATCTTAGGTCAGAAGACCGTTGGGAGTTTTTCTCGTTCGACTGGACTTCGATACATTCCAGGACAGAACAAGTGTACACTATGAGCCACATGCATGGCCCAAACATGCCGTTTGCTACAAGGATACGTCAGATAATACGGTTCATGAAATCATCAAGACACTAGAATACAATCGGGGTTCAACGGGCTGCTTGTCACTCTCCGACAGCAGATCTTCAGGCACATGCGAAATGGAGCGATTGGCCCTTCTCAACCCGCCGTTCTGCATCACTCAGCCACTGGCAAAGAGTAGCAAATAAATACCCAGAGAACACCCACTCAAAAAGTTTTTGGCTGTTTTGAAACAGTTTCAGCACTGGTGTAAGGCCTGATCCATCCGCTTTATTATTGAAGTGACGTTGTAACTATGCGCAGGGCTCTCACGCCACCTATCTACGATATATTGGGGCGTTTTGTTGCCAGTTATTGATAAATACTAGTTATGTACAAAATCGGCGTGTCCCGAACGTTGGTTCACCTTTTGAGAACTAGCTGACCAACTAGGTACCTTGCGTCACTAAGTATAGTAGTACATATTTGGTGATGGCCGTGGGTAGCGGTGCGGTGCTTGAGATAAGGTGAAAACAGCATGCGTGGTTATTGTTTAGCACCAGACCGGATCGCCGTTGTCGTCGCACTGCGACGACCTTCATTTTCATCTGTATCTGGACACAGCTGCACACTGCGCGTCGTGGCGGGGTTGTCTGCTGCTCTCGAACTCTCTCTTCTTTTCTGTTCCCTTTTGTTCTTTTCTGCTCAGGTGACTGCAGTAGCATCGCTGATACGGCCCCCCTGTGCAAGGCATCATGATAAAGAAGGCGGCGGGTATCCCGCGTTCCGCGGTTGGCACCACGTGGCGGCAATGACGGCCCGGTACTGCCAGGATGATTCGTGAGTTCCTGCGTGACTACCTATTCATTTGACAGGTACCGCTCACGCCGCCATCGTGGGCACAGTCACAGCTACAGCATTACAGATCCAGACTCCCCGACACGCCTTGCGAACCCTGCCTTATCAGGTGAGTACTAACACAGGCATTGGCCCATCATTCTTTCAACGTCTCATTTACCAGTACCTATCGATTTTGTTTTGCAGCCTGAAGGCCAAGACTCGCATCCAATAACTTCCAGCCACACTGGCCGTGAAATCTGTTTTTTTAGTAAGTTGTCAAGCTACTCCAGCACTCTCAAAAATAGTCGGTGGGATGGTACGGAGTAAGCGACTGAATGCCTGCCAACGGCTGACTCAATCGCTTTATTTATTGACTGTTGAGAAGGAACAAATGGTATCGGTGTTCACGGCGCACTGAACATAGAATTATCAGCCAAGCAGCTAACTAAGGCTTTAACGAGGCGCTCAATAACCATGTTTAGAAGTATTCCCTGGTACTTGCCTGCGCCACAGTACTACCAGGCACAGCTGAATTACCTACTGAGATAAATGCTTTAATCTGGCTATTCAATCGGCCTGAATTATGCAAGATACTCTCTTGCCCTTTCCCAACAGTCCAGGTGACGCCTGGTGACTCGTTCATAACCTTTCCAGGTAATGGGCTTCATGTCATGTAACCTAGATGCCTACGCGGGACAGTGTGATTTGGCATGCCTTGAAATATAAAGACAACATCCTTAAAGCATGTTACAATAATTTAAGCTTGTTAGATAGAATGCAAGAAGTTTTTTAACATAAGTAAACTATTCTCTAAAGTGTGATTATCTCGACTAGAATATACGACTTAATCTACGCTAAACAGAAAAAAATACATCAGAGACCATGTCAGAAAACACCTCCCTCCCGCTTAGGTAAGTTGCTAGGTAATTCAATATTCTGGTACACAAATGCACGAGTATATTCTGCTGATCTCTATCTAGGTAGGTACATAGGCATCGCGGAGCCGAGCTATTTACAGGACAGGTCGCTTCCCTGTTTGGATATTGGGTTGTTACATAGGTAGGTACCTACCTACGCGGGAGGGGCTGCTTTCTGACATACCCTCTGACAGAGTTTTGTAGATAAAATATTATTAAGGCATGTTGCTATGGATTCGGGCTTCTCGGATAGGATGTCAGAAATTTTTTTAATATGCTGAAAAGTGCGATTTCTTTGCAACATGCCTAAAAAATATGCCAGATAGCAAAATATGTTAGAGGGCATGACAGAAAACACCCCCCTCCCGCGTAGGTACCCAAAGGCACGGCCCCACTGGAGCTGCACCACGTCACGAGCTGATGTCGACACAGTGACAACCAGGAGGCTCGATCTCATGCCTGCCTACTGCCAGCGTTCCGCGACAGCGACAGCGACAGCGACAGCGACAACGACCTCCCGTTTACCACTGAAAGACCCCTCAAATATACGCATGGGCGTATTGGACTCGCTGTCAGCTTCTCGATAGCTGACCGTAATCGTCATTGGGCGCAATGGTGCTCGTGGAGCATACTTTCGATGCCAAATGTCGGCAAACCCCCGTCAACCTCCCTGACAGGGACGGAGGAATGCCGCCAGTAAAGGCACAGTTCTTCTACTCTTCCTCAGTACCTATAGATGACCCGCTCTCCGCGAGCTCACACACGGCTACCACCGATTTCAAGAAATACAAGGAGCTACTGCGACCCTTCGGCCGAGGTGACAACAACGCGCTGGAAACAGCGTGGATGTCTCTGTCTAACACTGAAAGTCGTAGTCGCCACGAGGCCCTGCGCTCCGGAAAGCCAAAGACTGGGTCATTAGCCAAAAAAGATGCAAAATCGCGGGAGGAACTCGTGCAGAAAGCTGCTCAAAAGCACGGGAAAATTCATCTCGGAGTCAAGCGCGACCAGAACCTCACAGCTCGCATCGCAGCCAGCACAAACGAGATGCGAGACACGCAAGAGGAGCTATGCTGCTCTGAGCTGCTACATGAGATCAAAGAACAGCTCAAGCACACAACGTGCTCACTAGCGAGAGCTGTTGATCCATTATTTCGTCCAGAGGCTATTGCCACAGATGTATCAGCATTGATACGCCGTCGTCGACTACATCAAGACAGCGAAGAATGTTCAATACTGAACTCACTTCAATCTGAATCTTCCAACAAAAACTCTAGAACCATCGATATAGGCTCACGGTCTCGACCTTCAACGCCGAAGCAGTTTTTTGTTGATGATATGAGAAGTTTTGGAAATAGCCAGAGCAAGCGTTCCTCCTGGGCGGGAGGTGAGACCAAATCTCGCATGCGAGCTGATTCTCAGCTATCAGATCATTCAAACAGAACAAATGAGATGCCTAGAAAATCGGCAACGCCCGATGGAATCACGGGGAACCCTTTCGCAAGAGTCAATGGACCAGGAGCAGGGTCCGATCTCGTGAATTCTTCAATATCGCACGGTCAATCTCTGTCGAACGATTCGCAGAGACTTCTGGCGCAGACGCGGCCGGAAACTCTTTCCGGCAAGCATCACGAAACTAAAAACCAGCATGAATCGTACTACCCGCTCGCAACTGATTTCAAACCGGAGGAGCTTCCAAAAGCACACATCACTGTTGGGATATCCAGACTGCATCTAGTTGACTTACCTGCCCTTCAAATGAAGCCAATTTACTGGTCACCGGTCAATGATGTTGCAGTGGTGACCAGATCAACATGGTTTTACAGGCAAGCGATATAAAACCCACTTTGGCTTCTTGAGACAACTGTTTTAACAATCAACCAGGGACACAATGTTGCCCGTATCCACGGCAGTGGCTAATCAGTTAGAAGCTGGATATCAAGAAATGAAGCCTTGGACAGAGACTTGGAAGGAAGAATTGGCATGCGCCCTGGAAGTCGGAGCCGCAGGCGAAGAGAAAGTCTCATATCAGCTGTGGCCCGAGCACCACCGTTCACTGAATGGTATCAACTCGTGTGATTCCGAGCCGATCATCTCATCTGACCTTTTCTGCGCAGCACGGTGCTTTCGGGGGGACGCGGCCGCAATTGGCTCCATATACTCGCTCAATATGGAGAAGCAGCTTCCCAACCGTCCCTTTGCCAGATATCAAGTCATATACAAAGATCGCAAGACGGCATTCCTATTGAAGCCTAATCTGGCACCATCTTCATACCACGGTAGATGTCCCGTTGCAAAGATACTGCGAGGGTTGACTGTAGGGCTGCCTGTCGTCCGTGGCTTCGATAGACGCTCCTGGAACAGGCACCAGGGCCCTAAAAAAGCTGCTGTAACAACAGAAGAGATACCCACGACAAATGCCCAAGAGGAGATATCAAGCGAATGTCCTGCTTGTACCGCCGAAAAGGACCGCGGGCAAATTACAGACCTTGTTCTAGTTGCCCACGGTATTGGACAAAAGATTGCAGAAAGGGTAGAAAGCTATCATTTTACGCATGCTATCAATAGCTTTCGAAGAGCTGTTAACATCGAGCTTGGGAACCCGACTATCCAGAACGTCCTTCGCGCAGATCAGAATGGCTTCATGATACTGCCACTCAACTGGAGAGTCGGGCTTTCATTTGATAGCGATGATGCGACGCCAACCGGAACCAAGGACATGATGGGGTCGTTCGACCTGAAGGACATTGAACCCAGCACTATACCTGCGGTTCGAAGCATGATCTCCGATGTCATGTTTGACATTCCATTCTACATGTCTCACCACAAGATAAAGATGATAAAAGCTTTGGTTCGCGAAGCCAATCGCGTTTATAGATTGTGGTGTCGAAACAATCCTGGTTTTTCTGATAAAGGCAGGGTTCACTTGATTGCACACTCATTGGGTAGTGTCATGGCGGTTGACATTCTGTCTCGGCAGCCTACGAGCGTCCCTAGGATAAATCTCTGCACGCCGATTGAGCCAGACGACCAGCACTTCGAATTCAACACTACGAATCTTTTCTTGGCGGGAAGCCCGGCTGGCTTCTTTCTATTGCTGGAAAAGGGTGCGCTGATGCCCCGCTGTGGTCGAACAAAGGCTGGAGCGGATGACGGCGATGTAGTCGCAAAGAACTTGGTTGGGGAGGCCGGGACATTTGGGTGTCTGGCCGTGGATAACGTATACAATGTCTTGGCTAAAGAGGACCCGATTGCATACTTGTTGACCGGCGCAGTTGACCCCTCCTATTCCTCGAGCCTTAAGGTTGCCTACGTACCAAGCGTCACACCCTCGCTGATGAGCACTGTCAGGGACGCCATCAGGCAGGTGGTGCCCGGTCTGAATCCGGAGCCAGATCCGCTTGCTATCGAGCCCGAAAGACCAACAACAGCTCGCATGCCCTCGCAGCTAGAGCTAGAGATTCACGATTTTACAAGAGAAGAAATTGCCGAGAAAAAGGCGTATCTGCTCAATGATAACGGTCAAATTGATTGGTTCCTACGCTCCTCTGGCGGACCTCTCGAGATTCAGTACTTGAACATGCTTAGTGCGCACACCAGTTATTGGACAAACCAAGACTTTATTCGCATGGTGTGCTTGGAAATTGGCCGGAAACCAGGCCGTAGCCACACGTTCCCAGCAATGAGGGCAGTTAAAAAAACGAAGCGAGACGGCAAGAAATAGTCTACACACTCTTCGCGAATGATTGAATCTTCATCCCCAATCGTGAGTTCAATTTACTTGAGCGATGGCTTCTTAGTTGATGCTGTGTCCGCTTTTTGCCCAGCTGCAAATTCAGAGAGAGAGAAAACGAGACGACAGTTTTCCCTGCACCCTTGATACATTTTGTAGATGCTTCTATTACCACACGGCCTGAATGAGTGGATCATAAAAATCCCAATGCCTAAACAAGTGGTTATACCAGTAGTATGTGCGTACACACAATGAGAAGTGTGGCGTGATGTGCAAGATCTAGAAGCCCTCGAGCTCCATCATGTCTTGATCCAAATCGTCGTCGTCGAATTCATAGTCATTGTTACTGCCTTGCATAGCCGCCATTTGCGCCGCCTTAACTGCCGCCGCCTCCTCCGCCTTGCGGGCCTCTTCGCGATCCAGTGCAGCCTTGCGCTCTAGATCCTCGTAGCCCCAGGTACTGATGCCTTCTTGCTCCTTAGCGCGGAAGGGCTGTGCCATTGTCTTCAAGAAGCGCCGGGCGCTGCTTACAGCCATGTCCGTGCTCAAATTGACATCGACATCCATCAGGCCCTGATTGATCCACTTCGGCAGCTGTGGTCGCTTCTTCTGGAACCGTCTGTCGGCGAGGACCATGATTCCGTAGTCGTCTTTGCCTCGCAGGACGCGTCCTAGGCATTGAGCAGCATGCCGCATGGCATCAAAGGATAAGAAATCGTTCTCTTTGATGCGGTATGTCTCTCGCAAAAATTCCAGTCTTGCCTTGAGGATTCGCGATTCCGTGTACTGAAAAGGAACCCCAATACACAAAACAGTGCGACCGTATTGATGATCAAAATCGATACCTTCTGATACTTTGCCACGCGCGACACAGAGCAAAATGGCGCCTCGACCGTTGCAGCAAGCTGTTCGGTAAGTCTCCAAAGCCAAGGACGTCTCTTGTGCGTCGGGCGTCTCAACCAAGATCAATTTGTATTTCCATACCTCATCAAGAATGCCCATTCCCTGCCACATACTAATGATGGATTCCATGTATAGATATGAAGGGAAAAAGACAACCAAGCCATCTGGTGTAATCTTGGCGAACTCTGTCAGCAAGTTTCCGTAATTTCGCACTACACTGGGCTCATTGCGAACTTGAAAGCTGGTTGAAATGGAAGCTTGATCGCTTCCTCTCGTCACAATCATCGGTAAGAAGGAGCGGCGGGCAAGAGTCATGCTGTAGGACTCTTGAATAACAGTTGAGAAATCGAGCATTTTTGGATACATCTCCAGAGGCGAGATGGTTCCAGAGGTGATGATGACGGAGTAGAAACGATCGAAGACTGGCCGAATGGCGATTGCAGCATCCAGGCAAGTGAAGTGGAGGATCGGATTGGGGACTTCAGCTGTATCTGATTCGTATGGCTCCAAAATCAATAAGAAGCCCTTATCGTAGGTGGCAACAAGTGTGGCGAATGTCGCGACCTCTTGTAGAGGTTGGTAGTCTTCGATATTGGTGAGCTCCAGTGTTCTGACGAGTGAAGTTAAACGCTCGGCACAGAAACCCAAAGGCTTCTTTTCGATAAATGTGTGCTCTTTCAGGTGCGCAAGAAAGGATGGAGGCGTCTCTGAGATGACCTGACGAACTTTCATACGTGTCTATCTTCTAGTTAGAATTACGGCGCGAATGCGAAAGCGGGGCGCCTGCCTTCATATATTCGATGAATCGCTGCAAGAACGACACGAAATGTTCTGCTCTGCGAATATTTCCCGGGACGGCTTCTCTCAGGAGTTCCTCAGGAAGTACTAAATCTATCGGTGAGCTTGTCTGCCTTGATGAGTTCCGAAGTGCAGTAATATTACCTGGGTTTGCCATAAAGGCATCTTCATGCCTAGCTTCATCGGCCTCTCTCAGACCCTGAACCAGCTTTTCATATTCATTTTGCAGCTGCTCTTGATCCGTTTCGCGCATGTCTGCAATTTTTTGCTTGAGATTTTGAGCTCCCCGTGTCGCACGTCGTAATGATTCTTCCGTGATATCAGTACTCAGTGACTCGATACATACATTGTCGATGTTATGTGCTTCATCGAACACGACGATGCAGTCCTTGGAAAAGTCTTTGGAGACACGTTCTGCGATCTTGGGGTCTAAGAGGTAATGGTAGGAGAAGATGACAACATTGCAGTATTGCATCTGGAATAATACAGTCAATGTATGCATATAGTTAATATTGTGGTTGGATCACGTACCATGCGACGCGCCGTGAAGTACGGGCATTGTTTGTGGTCCTCCCCGTAGCGCAATATGCCGTCAAAAGTCCAAACACCATTCGGAATAAGGTTGTGGGATTCGAGCAGATCGAGATTCTGTTATAGAACGTGAGTGGAAAAACAAAATGATCTGCGAGCAAGCGAAAAACGTACATCATGATAGACGCACAGGTCCACGTTCTCGCCGCGTTCCTTCTTTTCCTTGACAAAGCCTGCTGTCAAGCTTCGACATCGAGCGTCAACAACGGATCCGCTCTTTTCACGCTTGACAGAAGGGTGAAGACACAAGTTTTTTCGGCTTGTTAGACCAAGACCACGAAAGTCTTCTTCATGTCCCAACTGTTCAGTGCGGTACTTCATCAAAGCCTCCAGCTCCATCAGCGCCTTTTCGATTTCGGACATGGTACCTGTGAATGATCTATAAGTAAACTGATACTTCTGAATCCTTGAGAAGTTACGGGCACGAACGAGAGCAGTAGATGAGCTTGCGCTTCTCCGGCATAAATTGTTGATAAGCGACGATTAGAGACAGTAGCGAAACCGTCTTACCGGTGCCCGAAGGCATTTCGAGTACGCAGTGGCCCCCTGCATCAAGGGTCTCTGTGAGGTCAGAGTTAGATAAAAAGTTGTACATGATGGGTAGGTAGATAGGTGAAAGCTGGACTGGTCGTGACGAAGCGAGAGGAGAGCATACTTTTCAAATCACACATGTACCTTGTGTCAGGCGTAGTGTTAGTACATTAGACAAATGACTGGCCGTACAGGAGTTTGACATACGAATACTGCTCTAGAATCAACACGTCAGGTCAGCGTACAAGGTAGCGCATGGTGAAGCGAGCTCGACAAACCGGGGTAAATTCTCGGGTAGGGAAAGAGAACGGGAAGATCCCTAAATTGGTTAATTGATCCAGGAAAAGGAGGTAGGTATGAAGTAGAGATTTACCCAATGTAGAACTTCATTTTAGAGTATTGACCGCAGAACGCGGATCTGAGTCGAATCGCAGTGGCGTAAGCAGTTCAAGAATCAGGCTTGACTTGCGGGACGTGAAGCCTATCATCAGGCAGAACGCCCGAGGTCGCGAAATCACGTGATGATAGCCGCAGTATGCGAGTGTGCAACACAGCGCTGGAAACTTTTGTTGCTCGAGTGAATGATGCTTACCATCTGGATGTTTGCCCGTGGGAGCAAAAGGATATAACTTGCAACGTCATGATTGAACGTTGATGGTGGACCAATGATTCCTCGGAGGCAATGGGGCTTTTACCAATCCGCGGCAAGGTGCGCAGACAAAGCTGGGTCTCTGTACCTAATGATCTGGTTGGCCTGCCGGCCTGCGCTAAGAGCAGCACAACCGGGCTGCTTGGGCTTTCAAAACGTCGGTGTTGCCTGCAGTCAATAGCTAGCGAAGTTGTGAACACAGAAGCCCAACGTGGCACGATACTTAGATTTCAAAAAGGCGGTTGTTCTTCATTATAATCAATCTATAGTGTTCTCCCACTAAAAGAGAGCGCGCGGCCAGGCTAGTGGTGCTCGTGTCGCGCAAGCAAAAGGGTAGAACTACCTAAATATTACTTTTACGCGATAAATAGCTTGCCCCCCTCTTTAGTCAAAGAAGGGGCTCCCCAGCAAATCCTTCATACTTCGTATAGCCAAGACCGTCATTCGCGTATAGAATTTATACCTAAGAAGGTATCTCACCTACGACAAAAGAACTCTTTTGTTATACTTATATATCAAGGCGCACAATACTCAAAAGTTATGCTATCTCTCAAATGTGTTTCCTTACGCCATTAAGTACAGAGGTATAGATGCAGGCGCGCTCTACAAAATACATGGGGGGACTGGGGAATCGGTGGTGATTAGCTCTGAATTGCTTTATAGCTACTGTACTCAGTAACCTACCTACTATCTACCTACCTAGGTATTTCGTTTATCCTCAGTGGCCCAACAGCTTTAAGAACGACAAGGGCAAGGTACATACCCAAGAGGCTTGCCGATATGTTCCTTTGCATCTTGGACCATTGTGCCATTGTAGGCAATGGTCACTAAACCGTCAGCAGACTATCTACATAGGTAGGTACCTAGGTCTCCGTAGTAGGGTGGTATGTGCCTAGGCACCTGAATACTATTTAGGTGGACCGGCGCGCTCGGTATCACTACTCTGTTCAGCATAGAGAGGCGCGTCGCAGATGTCCATTACTTCGATTAGATTGCCTGTTTTCCGAAAAGTAAACCTTGATCATTTTTGTGCCATTGCCTTGCTTCAGCCAAAAGGGTTGGCCTCGGACTGCCACCGTTCCGGGGTCTACGAACAAGAGTAGTTGAATGGTTTTTACTGGTAGAGGCACACGGTCACCAGAAATGAGTTTCCCCCGCAAGCCATTGTGTAACAAAGTTAATTGTGTGGCTGTCACTACGGCCATTTGGACTGCACCACACCACGCAGTTTTTCGAGAAGTCCTATGTTTGTCAGGCAATCTTCGCTCCTTTGCTAATCCCAGACAAGTGCTGCACTAGATCTGGCAGGGAAATGCCAATGAAGCGAGCCCGGTTGCCTGGCCACCAATAAAGCTGCATGTGTTCAGTAGATAGCAGACACAATAGAGGATCTCGTCTACCCCGACATCGTCTTCTACGCGGGCAACGAGGCTGCTATTTCTGGGAAGAAAAGCGACATGGCTTGTCCAAGAAAAAATGAAAATGACCATGACGGGACAGCCCCCCCGCCCTGCTCTGGCGGCCGCTATCACGCACTAAACTTGTCCACTACACCAGCTATGTACCTACACACCATCCACACCAAAGCAAGGCGAGTGAGACGACGTGAGCGGCCCATCTTCCATCCCACCCTTGCCGCTATAATCCTCTGGAGACTGGGGGAGGGGGGGCTCCGGCAGTCGGTGGCTGCGTTATCACCCAATCCACACCGTTGAACAGCCATGCAGCCCAACTTTTGTCGGGTCTTGTCTTGTGTCTCCTCAACTTGACCTTGCCGTGGCGGCGACCCTCCAAGCCTTCAAAAAACAAAACAAGGCCGCCCTTTGTGCAACCCTGACATCTCACCTTATCTTTGTCCTCTCCTTCTCTCCTCCCCCGCTTCCATCGTCGAGCCTTTCACAGCCATCTCTGACCTCTCTCGTCGCCTGCCGTTGCTAATACCAATCTCGCGACATCTGATATTGGCCCTCCTAACACAGCTACCGCTCTTTCCGCGCCGGTAAAACCAGCCTCGCCAAATTCTGGCCTGCTGCCGTTTGACGGCCTCAGCCTACACTCTGGCACTCGTCGCCGTCTTCCAGCTAGAGCTGTCATCTTGCCTTTTCTTTTTCGCCTGCCGTACGCTTTTTTTTATCGAATTGGTGGCGCCCAGCTTCCAGTGTATGCAATGTAAGGCATGGCGCGTGTCCTCGACCCATTATTGCAGCATAATCAGCCGCTCCTCCAAGCAACTATATATGCTAACAAACCCCCAGTCACCGTCGCGCAATCTTGAGTATCCCCAACAAAGGTTGCTAGGCGAATTTCGCAGATACCAGGCATGTTGCGCGCTAGCAAATCATATTCATCGTGTATGACGCCCATGTGCCTCGGAATATTGTTAATCTAGCTGACCCCACATCATTAGACCTCGACTGCTAGTATTAAACGACCTGGCCGCTATTCAATTATACCATCCTACCCTTATTCAACCAACTCAAAACAGGACAGATGGCCACTCTTGCTGTGCCCAGACCTATTCCTTCTCACCGTACTTCCTCCACAATCGATGTTGACGCTGACAACATCACGCCGCCACCCTCTCTTGAATCGTCTGCGCCGTCCGGCTCGCCACAGCATACTGCTTTGCCAAACAAGCATATTCCGGTGTGCCCGACAGGGCCTGCTAAATTTACTGACTTGGTTACACCTCCGCCCTCTCCAGGGGGGCCGCAAGAATTCCGCCAAACATCGCTTTTATACCCTCCGAAAAATTATGCCAAGACCGTGGCCGGAACACTAGCGATATATGAGATTGTTGCATCGCAGGTTGCTGAAGCCTTGCACTACGCGGCTAGCCAGTCGCTTCCTGCCGCGTCTTGCGTCTTTCCATGGCTACACGGGTTGCATCCTCTCAACCACCTGCAGCAAACATTCTTCACGGGTCGTCGAGGTTCACTTCACAAACCTCCATCCGGCTTTAGAGCAGTCACCCTCATCAAAGCCGATGGAGATCTTACCAACAGTCGCCTGAAGGGCGCTATTGGTCCCGACGAAATCATGAAAAACAGTCCTACAGCTGAGTTCGTAGATCCAGACCCTACGGAAGGCTTCTCCGTGCGGAATTTTCACATTCAAAGCGCCAAAATAGCTCTAGTTTCTGACATTATCGTTTACGGCGATGACGTTCCTCAAACCAGGCGAATGGCTTGGAACATCGCTGCTGCGCAAAAGAGGTGGCGAGAGCAGAACGACATCCACGCAGATGGCATCCAAGATTATAATTGCTTTCTTTGTGTCTGTCCATTTTCAGACTTTGAGCGGCAACATGGCGATCTTGTCGCAGTAGATGCCGCGGGTTGCCTGACTGGTCAAGTCTTGGACTTGGTTCGCCAGGAAAGAAGAGAAATGTGGGACATGACACTCGCATCCGAGATATCACACAATGTTTACATGGGACCGACTCCGGAACCAGGAAGTTTTGAGGAGCAGCGTTTCGACATCTTAATTGAATGCAGCGATCTCGGTAAAATGAACCCCGAGTCGCTAAAGCAGGTGGCAAAATGCCCCTCGGAAAAGGAGCCCGAGGTCTTCCACGAGTTTCCGTCCTCGGGAAGCATACTTCCTCCCACTTACTCGCAGACAGAAGCTGATGGCATCTTGAACACTTGCAAATGGTTGTATCACATTTCGCATGGGATACTCCCTGACTGTGAAGATATTGAAGATTTTGAATTCAAAAATCGGGCTGCCGAGATGTGTTTCGACAAAAAGAGGGGCGGCAGCAACACTCGAGCTCGCAAGATCTTAATACATTGTGCCGATGGCTACACCGAATCAAGTATGCTAGGAATAGCATATTTCAGCTATAGCACCGGGCTCACTGTGCCAGATGCCTGGCTGAATCTCCACACGACGAAACTGCGCAACTTCTTTGCCTATCCCACAGATGTTGCCCTCCTGAAAGCTATATCTCCACGCCTCCTTTGCGAGTCACCGAAGTGCGAGAAACAAAACACCAACGATCTTATGGCACTAGTCAAGAATGAACCCAGTTGGTTTTGCAGCCTAGATGGCTCACTGCCTAGCCGTGTCCTTGATTACCTTTATCTTGGAAATCTTGGACATGCCAACAACCCGGCCCTCTTGCGAGAAATGGGAATTGGGCAAATCTTGTCTGTTGGTGAGACTGCTTCTTGGCGGGAAGGAGACTTGGAATCCTGGGGAGAAGAAAACGTTTGCGTCGTTCAAGGAGTGCAAGACAATGGCATTGACCCACTAACGAACGAGTTCAAAAAGTGCTTCGAATTTATCGGTAAGAATGGAAAACATCAATTCAATTCGTCGTTTATCACATCGCCTGACCAATTGCGCATCGTAGATCGGGGAAAACGACTCGGGACCGCCACTCTGGTTCATTGCCGCGTCGGCGTTTCGCGAAGCGCGACCATCTGCATTGCCGAGGTTATGCGTGCCCTTAGGCTTTCGTTTCCACGAGCATATTGCTTTGTGAGAGCTCGCCGATTGAACGTCATTATTCAGCCGCACCTACGGTTTGTATACGAGCTCCTACAGTGGGAGCAAGCCATCTTGCGGACCGACGATGACACAGGAACGTTTACACGAGAACTCGAATGGGCAGAAATTGCGCGAGAAATTGCGTTGATGAATAAGCCATATTCACGGTAAAGGGGAGAAGAGGAGGAAGAACACGAAGTATTGTCACCTATACTATGAATTATCGTCATGGGCGAAGCCAACATCTGCATCGCACATGACGAATGAAGCTTTTGTTCCGGCGTCCGGCATGTTTCGTTGGGAACATTGGGATGCCTCTTACAAGATAATGTTTACGAGAAAATTCTATTCATGGGTTATGATGGACATGAGATTCCTTTTTCGTCACGACGAAACGACTGCAATACCTGAGTAAAGGTAACGTGGGTATGTTCTTGCTTGGTTGGATGCTTTCGCGGTCCTGGCTGACATGGCCACTAGCATTAATATATGATATCTTAGGCACATGTATATAGCATTGAAGTTTGTCGTAATTGATGCATTTTAATACTTAATGATTGCCCTACTTGAAAAGGCCCGCCTAGGCTGTAGCAGCGCGGGCAAGGACGCCAAGGATGGAATCGACTGTTTGATTGAAGTGTGGTGTGACGTTTGTGAAAAGTATATGAAATCAGGCAAAGCAACTACAAAAGCTTCCTTGAGGCTACCCCTCGGAAGAAAGGAGACGGGAAAGGGGAAAAGGGGAACGTAGGTCATTCGAAAGACCCGTGGTGTATATGTGACGAGATGAGGTAGTTAATGCATAAACAGCCACGTTCGACGAAAGAAAGGCCAGTATGCGCACATCTTGGACAATAAAGTTACATGCTCTATTTCCTTCTGGCCTTCCCGCTTCAGACGCCGTAGGGCGAAGCGTCAATCTTGTCGTCTCCTTCGAGAACACTGCAATCACAATTCGTTAGCCGAGGGCATCGTAAAATGCACGAAGTCGTGGTGGCGGAAGCGACTCACGAGAATTGTTTGACGAGATAACCCTCTCCGCCATTCTCCATATCAATATTATAGACGTAGAATCCGCCGTCGCTAGTTACCACCATGACCTGAGGGCTACTACTGCTCATGGCAACGACGCTACGTAAAGGGCCGTTAGGCGAGCCGCCAGTGTAGCGAGAATTATTCGGCGAGGCCATTGATTTGGGTATCTTGATGAATGCAAAGTCTCTGATGGGCTCCCACATCTCGGTGACCGACTGCGGAAGATAGGTGCCCATGACGCCTGCGACACCTCGCCCCATGATTTGAGATGATCGACGGAGCATATTGCTGAATGAACCACTTTGTCTTCGATTAGTGGTCTTGCCAGGATTGTCTGATAGCTCTGCCATCTCACTTCTCGGTGACTCAGCGGCACTGTCGCCTGGAGACCACCCCTCGTCGTGTGGTCTGGCACGCGACCAGCGATCTCGTCTTGGAGACCCATGGGGCTCAATAGGCGTACCCGCTAAAGTACTGTTACCTGGAGGTTCTCCCAGTCGGAAAATATGGACGGTATCGGAAGTCGAGGAAACACAGAGCAGCGTGGAACTCAAGTTGAAGGACATGCTGTATATGGTTGATGGATATGTGCCGCGCCGGAACTGATACAGTTTCTGGCCACGAGGGACAGAAAACACTCGAATGATTGTGCCAGTCTCACTAGCTGTCGCGAGCAAGGTTCCATCGTTGTTTAGGCATATACTACATAGCGGCGAGCGATGCGCCTCAACCACATTAACAGCTTTCAAAGTGAGAGTATCGAACACGAGAACATCGCCTGCAGTCGGAGCTATATATGTTGATTGAGGTGGCGAATGAGCAGGTCTTCTCGCATCGCAAGCTTCTCGTGGTTTCGGTAGCGGATAGGCAATGAAGCAATTTTCGGATGAGGGCGATAGGGCGCAGATGGCTGACGGGTTGGGGGATGTGGGTATGGTGTAGATGAGACTCATGTTGCTGATATCGTAGAGATAAATCTCCTCCTCGAGTACGACAGCAAGGCGCTTCCGGTTGAGGCGCACTGCGAGAACGGCAGAAGGGAATGTGAGCTCACAAATAACCGAAGCCCTCTGTGGGAGCGCAAAGTCAGCAATGAGCGCAGCTAAACGTGATGGTTCGGTAACAGACCTTGGTGTTTTGTATAACCAAATGGCGCGGAGATAAAATCAAGGCGACAAGAGACGTAGAGAACAGCATCTCAATGATTGCAATATTGCCATCGTCGCTGCTGAAGATGCGAGAGAATGGGTCGGTGTGGTAGATTCGGAAGCCTTTTGAGGTACCTGCGAGCGGTCAGTCCGACGGCATCGTGATGCAACGCAGCTGCAAGATAAAACGAAGATCACATACCGACAGCAAGACAGCTGTAGTCCTGATTGAAGGTGATGAAGTTGAGCGCCGGGCTCGCCATGATGGACGGCCCTCGGCGACGACAGTATTGCGCAAGGCGGCCGGAGGGTGGATACGCGTGGTTATAAATGCGTGCGGTTTGGCGGTGCTGTTGGAGGCTTCGAGATGCTGCAGAAACGGTAACAAATCGGCGCGGAGGCGGGCTGTAGGAACGTTCAAGGGCGGAACACAATGCAGTCAGATGACGGAGAAATGCACACTTGGTGACTTGTTGTGAGGTTGGGAAACTTGAGCTGCTACAAGGAAGCTCAGTGGTGGTGGCGCCGCGATAATAATAGGTGGCTTACAGGTGTGGGGTTTGCAGGTGAGGGGAACTATTTACGGCGCAGCCCTTCCAGGCAAGCAGCCAGAGAGTGGCGGCGAAAAGCACAAGAAGAAAAGCTGTTTTTTTCTCTTAAGCGCGCAAAGACACCAGAAAACTCTAATCTACTTGACACATAAACGTCAACTTTTTATTACAGTGTTGCGCACTGACTAAAGCAGAGCAGGTATCCACGGCCAGACGTGCTGTAGCTCCAACGGCCTTTCTAGCCAGAGCCTTAAACTTGAACGCGCTTCTGAAAACAACCAGCAGGTCTTCGCCAGAGACGACCAGCACGTCGGCATCGGCAACAGCGCGTAGAACATTGGCCCAGAAGAGTCTTGACTTCTTCTGCGCAATAATCTGTGGCGCTACGTCGACTGCGGTCCTGTAATTCACTGCCTCGCTGCACGTCAGCATCATGCGGCGACGAGATAGTGTCGAGTGGGTAAAATGCCTGCCACGATGCTCGACGACAAAGTCGTCACGCACCACGCCAACCCCAACTACGCCAAAAAAGTTGTTCGCAGCGGCCCGTGAGTGCGACCAGTTTGAGTGAGTCATAAAGATCAGAACAGAAGTCGCGATAGACCATGGTGCCGAAGAGAGAGGGCATGGAACCGCGGTACAGTCCCATGACGCCGTCAGAGGCAGCGTCTTGCGATATACATCCATAATGACGCGCTGAATTGATGCTGCCTCTCCGGGGCATCGTTTGCAAGCCGGTTTCGTGCACAGCCGAACGAAATGGAAAAAAAGAGGGCCAGTCTGTCGTCTTGGAAACAACAGAGCAGGCACCACCCACTGCATACTGTTCATGCAGCAATCTTTCATCTAGAAATGAGTAGACATACCGAGAAAGCTGAAAGCTGAAAGCAAGAAATTTAGCAAATAAAAAGTGAAGGAACTTGTCAACATCGTCATTTGTTTCTCTTCTATTTTATGCCACTTACCGACATGTTGCGGGCTTTTTTGCCGTAACAAGATATGATGAAAATGAGCTCGAATAGAAACTAGTTTGACATAGGTCGTATTGATCTCTTTTTTGGGATTGATTATGTGGAAAGTATCTTCAAAGACAATTCGGAAGACATGGGCTTAGGACAATCCTTGTGATAACCTCGTGATGATATCTCCTTAAGCTGCTATGAGCAGTGTGGGGCTGGATGACAAAATAAAGGATTTCACTTTCACGCGACTCGTAAGCGTAACGATAAGATTTCCCTGGGTATAGGCCAAGCCATAGGGTGCATATTTCAGCTTCTTTGATTGAACGCGTCGTGATGAGGTCTAGCTACTATTGGGCCCAAGTGGGCAACAAACAAAGACACGCACTACTTGTATACTTAATAATGATATGCTTGGGACTAAGAGCTTGTAAAAGAAGTATTAGTACTTCTTTTCTCCTCTATTGCAACTCCTTTCGTTATCCGAGTCACTTCGTCAATGTTTCCGTTATTCTCAGCTTTCTCATTACCCCTATCTTTGTCACCTACACCGACCGGCCCTTTGTTGCTCGATAATTACCCCTTGACCACGGAGGTTGAAAGCTGCGGCTCCGAGCTTAAATGCAATGTCCTGAGAGCCTGCCTTGTTCGCTCTAGCAGCTAAAGCGCATTGTAACGAGAGCGTCGTCAAGATATAAGAAATTGCAAACAAACATCCGAGCATCGATGCCATATTACAGTGGCATTGAGTAGTGCATGTTGGCTGAATGTAACTCGATCGCGTTACCTAATCAGGTTGGCACAATGGCCCGCTCGACCTAAAAAAAAAGCCCTGATCGAGCATGAGAAAGCTTCACTTGGCTACTAGCCGTCTATGTGAGACTTTCCGAATAATACTACGCCACATGAAGTCCGGCGCCTTGTCTCTCAGTTTGAAATCACCGGAAAAATATGGATTCGGCGGTTTCGTCCATGGCGACACCTCCCGCCTCTGCCCGGGCGCAAAGGTCCCAGGCTCTGGACGACTTGATCATGGGTGTAAGTATTCTTAGTGTTTGCGCATTGCCGCTGCTTGGCAACTAAACTGTAATGCCGAAAAAGAAAACTTACTGATTTCACAATTGGCCAGACCAACAGTAGCAGCATTGTCTCCAAGCGCAGCGTCGAAAGGCTTTACTATCCTGACGAACCTCACTATTTTCGCTACTTTGTGAAGAAGTTTCAGAGACGAGCGCCGCTGATTAATCGCGGGTACTGGTTGAGACTTAGAGCAATTGATACTATTGTTAAACAATTTCTTTTACGCTCTAATGGGCGAAAAGTAGTCATCAATCTTGGATGTGGAAGGTGAGCAAACATGCTCTGCCGCTGGATTGCTAATATTAATATGGCGAACAGCGATGTTTTGCCATGGCAAAGCAATACCCGATATGGAGACAAATGTAGCGATGCATTGTTCATTGACATTGACTACGCAGACCTCATGCACAGGAAGAGAGCTGTGGTCCTGGAGACTCCTCAGCTGAAAGAGCTTCTTGGGTCTTCTTTTGAAGTTTCCAAATCTGACAAAGATATCGTGCTGCTAAAGAGCGAAAGGTACTGTCAGATTGGATGCGACCTTCGTGATTTGCAAGCACTTCGCCATGTGCTAGAGACTCTGGCCGATTTGTCGGAAAGCCCTGTTCTCTTCGTTGCCGAGGTCTCCGTTACTTATATGGATACAGAATCTGCGGACAAACTACTTGCATGGGCTAGTTCTGTTGGTAAGGCGGAGTTCTGCCTTCTGGAGCAAATTTTGCCCTATGGTCGTGGCCATCCGTTTGCCCAGACAATGCTCCTGCATTTTGACAAGCTCAAGACGCCGCCTCGGTCTGTCGGGTGTTACCCGACCATCAATGACCAGTCTCAGAGGTTCAAGAGTCGTGGATGGCCAAGTGTGCGGATATGGGATTTGTGGGATGCCTGGTCTTGCGGCGAGTTTGTGAATGCTCAAGAGCGGGTCGCTCTCGACGACATTGAGCCATTCGACGAGTGGGAAGAGTTTATGCTCTTTGCACGCCACTACTTTGTTCTTCACGCATCAGCAGTTGTGGAAGAAGACGTAACGAAGGGAAAGACGGGCATCCAACTTGTCCTTCAACCAACAATCCAACCCCATAAAGTGCAACCTTGCCACGAGCTCAGTATGCAGTTTACTACGTTCGCTGGCAGCATCAAGCGCCGATTTGGAGCGTTGGCAACACTTCAGGATGTAGAGGGGCGAAAATTTGTCTTGAACATGATGGGACTTGGCTCTAATGCCCGCGAGGATAGGTATGATATCTATTCTCTCGACGGCGGAGCCGCATTTTCTCCAGCACTACCTTTGACAGGCCCATCGCCGCGCATGTGCTGCACTGTTACAGACTTGGGATCATATGGCATCTTACTTGCCGGAGGCCGCGGTTCTCCAGCCAGCGCATTGTCTGATTGCTGGCTCCTCAGAAAGGATCATGGCTGGAGCTGGCAGTCGACGTGGAAGCTACCACTTCCCCTTTATCGCCATTCTGCGTTGCGACTAGCTGGAACATCACTGGTCCTTGTAGCTGGAGGCAAAATAAGTCCCTCGCGAATCTCTGAGTACTTTTTCGTGTTGAATCCCGAAAAAGGCTGGCTCCAGTGCAAAATTGCTGGGGACATACCAAAGCCTTCCTTTGGCTCCGTTCTATGCAACAGTCCGGTGGGCTCTTCGGATGGAAAGCCTTCAGGACTTCTTTGCGGCGGAATCGAAGCATCTGGCCTACTTGCTAAGAAGAAATACGAATGGGCACTGGACATCGCTTCTAAGCACGTAAGTACATTTCTCACCTTCTATCTAAACCAGCTCAGCTGACCAGTGGTAAGCCCACCATCACATTTGCGATAATGAACCAAAACTTTGCCCCGGAACTGTCTATATTCGGAGCAAGCTGTGTCGAAATCCAAGGAAATACACTTATCTGCGGAGGCATTGGTGCAGACCAGGCCAACAATGGGCAAGCAATGTATTGCCTGACCTCATCAGAATCCAAGGTCGACCTCGCTAGAATCACACAGCGCCCAGACGATGCAGCTACCAAACCATTCATGATTGGCACTTCGGTATTGTATAATGACGATCGCATTGTTATTGCCGGAGGTGGTGCGACCTGTTTTTCCATGGGTACATTTTGGGAGACGAAAGTCTACCAAGCTCAAGTGCCCACGGTCTTGAACAGTGGCCGAGTGGCTGCAGATGGAAGATCGATGTCTACCGAGATCAGATTAATTTCTTCGCAACGTGTCATAAGCAGCACTTCTGCCCACAGAGGCGATAGTGAACTAGGCAGACCTGATGCAAAAGCTAGAATATCAACGATCGCACGGCTTAGCTTGAGCTCGGAAACCGATTTTGAAGATATCATCCTGCGCGGCCAGCCAGTGGTAATTGAGAATCTTCAACTGGGCGACTGTCTCAAGAGATGGACCGTTGAATATATGACAGAAAGGGTGGGAAGCGGCAAGAAGGTGAGTAATTTCTGCAGTCCTGCCGCGGTCGTTGCCCCTGACCCCTGAACTAGGTGGTTGTACATGAATGCCAGCCGGATGATTGCACAATGAATTTTACCACGAAGAATTTTCGCTACGTCACTGATGACTTTGGCACTGTTTTGGCTAGAGCCAGCAATGGCGAGCGTTTGTACTTGCGCTCACTGTCAAACGAGAAGCCAGCCGAGCAGCCAGCCAAGCTGGAAGACGACTTCCCTGACCTGGCCACAGATTTCATTCTGCCAAGACAACTTGATTATGTAAAAAAGAAGCTTTTCAGTTCCGTGTTGCGAGTGTCTGGCAAAGTCAACATGTGGCTTCACTATGATGTAAGTCAAAAGCTGCCACTCACATAAGCCTTGTCTCTAATTTCGGAATAGGTTATGGCGAATGTATACGCGCAGATCATTGGAACAAAAAGAATGATGCTTTTTCCACCGAGCGATGTAGCTCATCTAGCATTTGCGCCTGGTGCGTCTAGCTCCAGCGTCGATGTGTTTACGTTGCTCGAAACGCCCAAGCTAGCTCATACACGTCCTCATGAAGCCATCGTTGGCCCTGGAGACGTGCTATTTCTGCCACCTCTGTGGCTGCATACCGCAACACCCACAACAGATATGAGTGTTGCGGTGAATTTATTTTTTCGCGATCTTGACGGCGGGTACGCCACCGGACGCGATGTGTACGGCAACAGAGATTTGGCCGCCTATGAAAAGGGCAGACAGGAGGTGGCCAAAATTGCAAAGCAATTCCAAGAGCTACCAGAAGAGACTCGCAAGTTTTATCTCGCAAGGTTGGCGGACGAATTATTGCAAGCGGGGGAAGGCAATAATTGATCAATAGGAGTGTACAGCTGCCGCTCAACATGTAGGCATGAACAGTCTCGTCGATTTACACAAAATGAGAAGACACAAATGATACTCGGCGGACCAGAAGATAGCTGTGCTTCCTTCTGTTCCCTTTTGCCAAAGCAACATCCACGGTGAATGCGCACTGAGCAGCAGGTTCAATTGTGCGAAAATGGAGCTGCGGCCGGCTGGCTGCCAACCCATTTACCAGCCACCAGTCTAAGTGCAGCACTTGCATTGAGCTAACTAGCTTCATGCCATCATTTCTACCTAGTTCCTAGCGGGGTCGTATGCGTTTTAGCGACTATATTGTCATCAATTCATCAATAATTCATCTTGCTAGCGCCAGATGAACTACTGTCGAGCTTGTCGTCAATAAGAGATAGCGGATCTCTCTTCTCGTGAATCTGTGAGCCCATCTGGCGATCTGACACCAGCCCGCATTTCGTGAGAACACGTCTGTCGAGATCGCAGCGCGACAGAGGAACAGTTTGCCCGCGACGAGGAGCTTACGAACGGGAAAACCATCACCAGCTGCGCTCTGATCTGCTTTGATCGATTCATTACGAAGAACGCAGTCTCCTGCACACGGCCGCCGACATGCCTGCTGCTGGACGTTTGCTGCGTCGCATGCTGCTCCCCGGAGCTGCCGTGACAACGGGAGCTGTCCTGGTCTACAGCTATCGGCCACGAAACATCCCTGGTCATGCATCTGCCGCAGTGCCACCACCAACGTATGCCCTCGACGGCTCCTTCACGATGCCGCGCTTCCCGCGCGTCAAGTCCCGCCAGGAGCAGCTCGACGCTCTACGCCTCAGCGGAAGCGACTCTACCGATGACGAATATGACATGCTCGTGATTGGTGGCGGCGCTACCGGTGCTGGTGTTGCTCTTGATGCTGTGACTCGCGGCCTCCGAGTTGCTGTCGTGGAACGTGATGACTTTAGTAGCGGAACCAGTAGTAAAAGCACAAAACTGGTTCACGGTGGTGTTCGGTACCTTGAAAAGGCTGTCTGGAACCTAGACTACAACCAGTACAAGCTGGTTCGCGAGGCCCTGACGGAGCGCAAGTATTTTTTGCAGACTGCGCCTCACCTTTCCATGTGGCTGCCGATAATGTTGCCTCTGGACAAATGGTGGAAGGCCCCTTACTACTGGGCCGGAACCAAGTTCTACGATGTTCTTGCCGGAAGCGAAGGCATCGAAAGCTCCTATTTTCTTACCCGCAGTAAGGCTCTCGAGGCCTTTCCGATGCTCAAGCAGACGGACCTGGTCGGCGCTTTGGTCTACTACGACGGTGCCCACAACGACTCCCGTATGAATGTCTCTATCGCCATGACAGCTGCTCTTTATGGCGCCACCGTTGCGAATCACACTGAAGTCACCGGCCTTCTTAAGGATGATAATGGTCATCTCTGCGGCGCCAAAATCCGCGACAATATTGCCGTTCGCAACGGTAAACCTATCGAGGACTTTACTGTGCGCGCAAAATGTGTCGTCAACTGCACAGGCCCCTTTACAGATGCCATTCGTAAGATGGATGACGAAAGTTGCAAGGAAATAGTTGCACCATCCTCGGGTGTCCATGTTATCTTGCCAGGCTACTACAGTCCAGGCAAAATGGGTCTGTTGGATCCATCAACCTCTGACGGCCGTGTGATTTTCTTTCTGCCCTGGCAGGGAAACACCATTGCAGGCACCACAGACTCGCCTTGTGCAATCACGCCTAACCCAGTTCCAGATGAGGAATCTATTAAATGGATACTCGATGAAATTCGAGGCTACCTCTCTCCAGAAATACGTGTTCGTCGCGGTGACGTCTTAGCCGCCTGGTCGGGTATTCGGCCACTCGTCAAAGACCCCAAAGCCAAGAACACCGAGTCGCTCGTGCGCAACCATCTCACAGACGTTTCCCGCTCCGGCCTTTTGACTTGTGCTGGCGGCAAATGGACAACATATCGTCAGATGGCCGAGGACTGCGTTGACGTCGCTGTCAAGGAGTTTGGTCTCAATACCAAAGCAGTCGAGAACGCACCGCGAGTCAGTGGGACCAACCACATAGACGATGGTGCCATCCTTGATGGCAAGTGCCAAACCCACAACGTGAGATTGATTGGGGCACATGGCTTCAGCAAGACGCTCTTTATACCCTTAATTCAGTACTTTGGCGTGGAGACAGAGGTTGCCAAGCATCTCACTGAAAGCTACGGGGACCGTGCCTGGTCAGTTGCTACTCTTTGCAAGCAGACAACGCAGCGTTTTCCCGCCCGCGGCGAGCGTATCTCCCAGCTCTATCCCTTTGTGGATGGCGAGGTGCGATATGCTTGCCGACACGAGTACGCACAGACGCCCGTCGACATCCTGGCGAGACGCACACGCCTGGCCTTTCTCAGCGCCCAAGCAGCCCTTGAGGCTCTCCCCAAGGTTATCGATATCATGGCGGAGGAACTGACGTGGGATCATCGCAGACAGGAAAGGGAATGGGATGATAGTACGTTCGACCACACCCCGCCTACCCCCATCACTGCCGCTGTGGCTATTGATTTGTAGACTGACCTGTTATTACCCGACAGCTGTCGACTTTCTCAAGTACATGGGCCTCCCTCAGCCGTTGCAGTCTGCCACTCGTAAGCAAGTTGAGCAGAGAAAGCTCGACTTTGCGAGCTCGCTTGAGTGGAACATGTACTCGCGACACGATAAGCCCCAGGAAGACTAGACAAATTCTAGCTATACTAGTGGTGGTCTGTACTGAAGATGAGTCTGCGCTCTGTGCTAACATCACACCTATTGCGGAGAGGGCGGTATCATGCCGCTCCGTCTTCAAACTGTGGCCATGTTCAATCTTCGTACAGCGCGCCCTCTTGTTGGGTTAGCAGAAGGACGATGTATGGGTGCAAGCCAAGACGTGCTCCTACTCGGCTAGCGAGTCATAAACCAAGGCCCGTGTTTCGACTTAGACATCTACGAACGACGACCGACTGTCCCTTCCTTCATTATCTTTGATTTGCGGACTTATGAGCAAAGGGAAGCTAATAATAACGGTTTCCTCAAATACTCAAATAAGGCTCCTCACTTTGATTACGACGACGAGTACTAAATAGCAAGTAAATTCAAAGGGCGCTCGCTGCCGGCGACGCAACACCTTATACTCACCCCTACCCACTTGAATACAAATGGTTCGCATGCCCGTCTGAGGCAAGGTTTCCTTTGTAAGGCAAAAAGCAGCTTGCCTTAGCGATGCAAGAATGGGACAATACATGCTCGGCATTCATATGTGCGTGTGCATCTATCCGCGTAATTACATGCCATTACTTATCTCATTTTTATTCTCAGATTAAGTCTTCCTTTATATTTTCAGCCCAACACTGTTATGTATTTCTATTATATCTATGTAGTAAGTATGTTGCATCAGGAACCAGAACTATGCTTATCAAGATATGCAGTGAGAGTAACTCTGTAGCTGATTCTCAAGTATGGTGGCCTTGTCCATTGCCACTGGCTGTCGCCCACGGGTTTTCCTGTTATGTCTGCCACAAGCTGCGTGTGACTAGGCATTTACTTTGCGAGCTGCCTGTTCGACTCGGCTGTCTGCCAGGCGAGCGGGTACGCGTCTACGATGATGTGCCACAGTGCCAGGGGTGCAAAGATCCGGAGATAACGAGAAGGAAAATGATTCGAGATACAGAATTGTAGTGGTCCGGTGCGTACACGCAGAGCCAAAGTCTCATTTGAAGAAGTGTTTTGCGCCCTGAAAACATGCGGGCGTCTTGTACAGTGGAAGCGAAGCAGATGCTGAAACGGAAACGTTAATGTACAGCAAGGAAAAAAGGCTCCCAACTCCAAGTCACCATGCCAATGTCCTCTAAAATGTATAATAGTGTCGCTCGCTGGTCAAGCAGCTTGAAGTAAAAAGTGAATCGCAAGCCATGTCTAGAGGGGGGAAAAGTCGGTCGTCTAATGGAAGAATGAAACTCTTGAACGAGAAAAACGTTTCGCCTGAATGCGCGCCCACAGAACTCCCGGTAAATCAATCACCATGATGCCAGGTCAGTGTCGTAAAGCCATAAATAATAATAGGATTGGGAAAATCGCAGTCGCTTTGTAAATGCGCCACCATTCAGCTTCCCAGCCGTGAGAGTCGTTAGTGGCAGGGAGGCTGCCTGTGTAGGGTTGTGACCGAGCCCTGTAACACCGTAATCATCGAAATGTTGCACAAAGCTGAGAATCGCCCGCGAATCGCGAATAACACGTCAATCGGTTTTGAGAGCGTCGTTGGGCGGGGTCACGACCACAAACCTTCATAAGGTGTTGCTGTTCCCGCTCCCACGGCGACTATCGAGTCCGCTCGAGGACGAAGACGTGGCGTTGGGCCGTCGGCTGGAAGCCTTGCGGTTGAAGCCCAACTTCTCGCCCACCTTTTTCCAACCCTTGTTGTGGGCGGCGACAGCACGCTGCAGTCCGCCGGGTGATGCATTGAAAGCCCAGTCCGAGGTAGTAGGAGGAGTTGTAGGAGGGGTCATGGGCTCATTGGTAGAGGGAGAGTTACCCTCGCTATCATCGGTGAGGCCCTCAAACTCGAGGCTCTGGCTGGTTCGGCTTTTGGCAGTGGTGTGAGATCGGGGAGAGCGAACCTGCTCGTCGCAATACTCAACGTGAAGAGGGACGACAGATTCGAGAAAAGGGACCAGGAGCGAGTCATTCATAAGCTCGTAAATGATGTGGCAGGCCTCGTCTAGAATAGAAGGGTGGGGAGGTACGGGGTTGTAATGCGTCATCAGCAGGCGATCACGGACTCGCGATGGGATATTGACCTCGCGAGGAGCACAAGGGACAATGTACACCTGCATGAGTTTTTGCCAGAGAGCGGAGAGGCGGGTATTGGCATCGGCGGCAGATTTGGCCTCGGAAGCAAGATTTTGGTAGATGCTGGCGTAACGCTGGGCATCGAGCGTGAACTCGAGCGTCTCCATGCAGTGGTTTTGAGAGAGGTACGCCATAAAGGCAGTCAGAGTATAAGGCGGCGGCGAGTTGTCGGCCAGAATGTCGCGAAGCGTGGGAGGTTGATGGGCAGCCATGATGTACCTGGGAGACCCTGGTCGTGAGACGAATAGCTCGCTGTTAGAGCGTGAATATGTGCCGATTTGGTAGAAGTCTTCAAAGGCGGAAGAGGGTCTCGGGGATAGTTCAGTAGGAATGGGAGTCAAGTCTACCATGAGGCTAACCATATCTACTTTTGATCCCGGAGGGATTATGATCCTTATTGGCGGCCAAGCAGTGATTGCAACAGACCCAGGCTATTTTGAAGCAGATCGTCCGGGGGGCAACAGAGGCCTCGGTGAGAGCGTGGAGGGGGGCGTGGTCGAATCGTTTTGTAGACTGCAGAGGCAAGCGGAGAGAATGTTACGCTAGGTTTGCGAGCACGCGAGGCGTGAGAAACGAGGGCGTACGCATGCACAGAGAGCGGTGCGTGCGACCAAGACGTCTGGACCAGAATCCCGGTAACGGATGTTGGGGAGGAGAGGCGAGAGACGGAGAAGTCGCTTGCCGACGTCGGACAGCAAGATCGATTATGTACGACGAAGAACGTGTAGCAGGAAAAAAGCGATGGTACAGTGCTGAGGCTGCTTCGTGACTTGGGAACTGGAAGAGAACAGCGTCGCGGCAATGTAGGGTCGACAACAGTGCGTGAGTGTGTAGCGCGTGCCAGCAGAGACGAGATTGGAAGCGACGCTGGGAAGCGGGGAGGCGACGGTATTAGAATGGTGGTGGTCGTGGAATACCTAGTGTTCTATTTTGGTGGCTTGCAGGGGTGCTGATGCTGCTCTCGCGCTAGGCAGGCGGTCGTCTGCCACTTGGAAAGTCAAAAAACGGGAAGCAGTTGGCGAAGGTTGTGGGAGCGACCGTGTTTTGTAATGGGGGGGCTATTAACTTACAAGCATGAATTGTGCTGAAGTATTACCAGTAACCAAAAATGGACGGGACGGGAAGGGGAGGGGGTCTGATGAGGCAATCGAACATACACCCATCAAGGTTTAGAACATTGGGCGAAAAGTCGAGTACTGATAGAAGCAGCAGCGAAGATGGCGTAGAAGAAAGAGGAGAAAGGACGGGGGGGGAAGTTTAGGGTGGGATCGGAGCTTTTTTTTCTCCTTGCCTCTTGCATGGGCTGTGGGCTGATGACTACTAGGTACATAGTTATCAAGTCAGAGGCCAGTCCGGGGAGAGCGAGAGGCAGAGGAGTAGTTTTAGGGCCCCTCTTAGCCCAGAGCGCCCCTCCTTCTCTCTTGGCCCTCAAGCCCTCTGGACCTTTGGATCCTCTCCTCTCCCTGGTTGCTGGGCTAAATCGTTGACTGGTCTGCTGGCCTACAAACTGGGTCTTGCTTGGACTCGTGGACTCTTGGAAGAACAAAGCCTGCGGATGGCGCTAATAACTTGGGTAATAGCGGGCCAAGCTTGCTTCCCAGTACTCAATCATTAAAAGTTGTAACAGTTTGACAGCCCTCTTTTGTGAAAAGAGAGGAGCAACGGGCGACTTGTCTCCAGTAGCTATTTACGAGTACCATGGCGATTAAAGAATGCACGCAAAATTCCCTCTTTCACGACCATCCTGGCCCCTCGTCCACTCGGTCTACTGACGCCCGGCCGGACAGGCTAAGGCTAGCCCGCTCTTGAATCACTGCTACCGGTTGTTTGGTACTAGCACCGGCCGACAGCGTACTAATTTATTAGTATCCACATACATACTTGCGCACTGCGGTACCACGCACGTTGTTTCTAGAAGGCCTGTCAGTGAGCCGCCCGACATTGCAGGGATGAACCTATCTTCACCAGTGCACCCTTCAGGACGAATGAGGGCGTCTTCTGTTGTGCCACTCGACATTTCGCACGCAAAACCAGAAGCGCAGCACCAAGCAGGACAGATGCATCATATTCTCGGCGTGCTCAGTGTTGTTACATGCTTGGACCACGCCACCCACACATATCTTCATTGACTGCAGAATATTGCCGTGGTATTTCACCATCTCACATGCAGCCATGCAACCATGATGGGACCATGGGGTGATGAACGCATCGAATGGCGAGAGGCCTGTGGCGCCTCAGTGCCGGCAGTCGTACGGTACTGGAGGTGCTGGGAGGTACTCGAAAGATGCCTGTCGTGCCAGCGCCTCTTTACGAAAAGAGTCAGACTTTGGCGCGCATCTACACTGTACCCAGGTGCCTGGTACCGCAGCCCTGTGCGCCGAGGACTTTTTAACAGGTGGCGCCGATCCCCGTTCCGGTAAATAACGGATAGGCAGCGCTAACTTACTCGTATCAATTACTGTGACTACAAATAGCTTTTACCACCTAAGGATTAGAGGCTAAATACATATCCGTTGGCAGGTACGGATACTGAATTTTTAGCCAAAATGCTTACAAGGCCCTTTCTCAAGCCGTAGCACCAAGTGAGGGCACCTGCATACGTACCGCGCCCGTCTTTTCGTTGCTCATCAGATGACAGTATCGGCAGGCTCCAATATTAGATGCCCGCCCCCCCACGTAGTTGAATTTTTCTTGTCTATCAAGAGTGTGTTTATTATCGTGAACGCCCAGTTCCAGTCCTCTGAAACTAGTCATCAGTCGATTGAACAGCAATGAGAGGCGGACGTGGCGGACTAGGATGTAGACCCATATTTCTGACGCAAGTGTGGGCGGTACTAGCTGATGATTGGCTCATCTTACCAACGCAACAGGTGGCAGGGTATTAAGGTTTTTACGGAATACGCAAACAGACAAGCGCTCAGTAAATAATGTGTATCGCCGGGAAGAAGCGAGGAAGAGTTACTGATAACGACTGCTTCATTTCGGATGGCGCGCGCGGGCCGTCAAGATGCGGTGCTGTGGGCAGTTCAATTGAACAGGACGCGTCAGTACAGGTAACAACTTGGTGTTGCTGTATGACTGTCGCCAAGTAAGACCCGCAAACGCCTATTAGATACAAATTGCCCCCGTGCTAATACTTATTTAGTCCGGGTCCCATCCGTGAGCCCTTGCAGAGGCAGCAAACGAGTGTATCTCTACGTACTCCGTAGTGTGCGTAGTTACTCGGTCAGTCACGGCGAGGTCACGCAGACCAAATTAATTCCCTGTTTGGCGGGTCTCGGAGTGGCTCTCAGAGTGGAGCGCGCCTGGTGAGCCAAAGAACGGAGCGACAGCCTGACGCTAGAAGGGCGCTAGAAGTTGCGCATTTTGTACAGTGGCCCAATGAGCAATAATCGAAACTTCAACCACTCAACATTGCAGTAACATTCAATGGCGCGGTTCGATCATTGAATAGAACATTGACTAGTAGTTACCCAGGTGTGCGTGCCAAAGACAAGTACAGAGCAGAACTTTCTACCCAACCATACCTGCCTATAGATACGATTGACTAATCCGTAGTGCCTGGGACTAAAAAGGCCTGTCTGTGCTGGTGTATGGAGTAATCCGTAGTTGATGGATATTCACGGACCTAATTTACGAAGCCCCGATAATATGCGAATCCCTCCCGCATTTTATCCTTGCATCGTACAGAGGGGAAAGAGTCCGCGAACATGAAGCTTTATTAATCATGGCATTTGCAACGCCCGAATCTCAGGTAATCGTAAGCGTAAGTAGTCGGTGACCGAGGCTGAGGTCTATCGGCGAGCGCCGTGCCCGCTGAGCAGTTGCTCCGCGATTAGCCACTTTATATGGACATGATGCGACTGGAGACGTATTGGAGATTGTGCCCGCCGCCATGGGGACTGAATTACCAATTGCAGAGTTTTCAGCGACTCAGTTCATCCCAATCGCGAAACATTACTCAGAATACAACTTAGAGATTTCAATCCAGATAAGGCTGTATAGGTACCTCAGCTGCTGGGCACCAACGGGAACCATCAGCGGCCGCTTAGCTCTTGGCATTCTAGAACAATGGATGAACGCCGCGACGCAAGTCCACGACTCAACGCACGTCACCCTTGTTTGCCAACACCGTCAGCCAGGCAGTCTCGTTCGCTGCCAGGTTGCTGCATGCTTGACTCTTTCCGTAGGTTAGTAGTCGACGTGGCGTGCGCTTAGCCCTCACAGCCCTGTAGTGTTTTGCTGGCGGTCAGGGCGGCGTTGCCCGCCCGTCGTCGCCGCCGCCACCACCACTACCTAGCAAAGCCACAACACTGGCGAGCCAATTTCTCAATTACAACACATCACTCGCAAATACACCCTAAGGCCATCCTCAACTACTCCGTAGTTGCATGGCATTCCCGGATGCCTGTAAAACTCCCTCTAAACCGCCCGCAGTTCCTCTATTGTCCATCGATCCCCACGGAGGATAGAGGCCCTGCCATGCCCTCTTCAGGGCCAAGTGGTCTAGTCCACTGAGAGCTTCTCTCTTGTGTCTCTCGTGCCATTGAGTTTAATAAAGCCCCGTTGACAAGAAGGGCTTTTCGTGTCCGCAGCTCGACCCGCGCCCGCTGCCGAAAAACACGCGCTGCCTTGAAAAAAGGCTTAATCCCCCTTACGCCATTGTTCATCACGATAATTCTACTTGTGGCTTTTCGCAGTCCAGCGCGTCGTACGAGCGTCGGTCATGCCGTCTTTCGGACCTCGCCCCCCAAAGTCCCACCACCTTGGCGACGCCCGCTGCCGAAAATGAAATGCTCGCTTATTACTCGAGTTGAATTTGATCAGAGCAAATATTCAAATTAATATCCGACCAAGTTGATTGATCGACCGACCGGTTACGAATATTCACACCCTTACGATTACAGCAACCCTCTAAATGCACAAATTGCCGGTCCCTTCGACTCCCCGAACCGTGACAAGAGGCGGCTAATAATGCATGCCCAACAATTGTTTGCTTTTTTACCGGGTCTGGCCCAACGCACTACTATGCAGCGCCCGCCAGTGATTAAAGGTCCGCTGTTGGATCAAATCTGACGAACGTACGGAGTACTCGTCCTCGGCATATGATGAGGCTTCTCAACGACGATTTACTAAGTAGCACCTTGGCCTACGGCATGCCTTTATAGGCTATGATATGCAGTGAGCTGAGAACATCATTCCACGCATCGCACAGCGGTACTTCTCTCATTACTTTCCTTACATTGCGATGAAGAAGAATGTCTAGCTGCGCTCCTCAGGGTGCGGAGAGCTACATGACAAGCTTGATGCATCGTTCGGGACGACTGATTACACACCTGGCCTCTGTAATCCGTATATTCTCTAGATACGGTAACGTTAGTCGCCACGACAACTCAGTCTGTACAGCATGACTTGCCATGGAATCTCATCAATGAACTATTGATAGTTACTTAGTGTTCCTTCCTAGAGAAACTGGGACAAATACAAATGCAACACTACTATGATATCGCTGGGTTGGGGCCAGGAAACCCTTGGGTTACTCTATCAACTACATCAGCTCACTACTGCCAGAAAAGAGGACAGGCACATTCGGTGCTTCTTTCCGAGGCGTACTGGCGATGCGCTAAAGGTAGCGATACCAAGAGTCCAAATGCTAGTAAGTTTTTTATGCAATGAACATTAGTGCCGAGTTTTGCTTCGTCGATTGTGAGATTCCGAGATGATCCTTCTCTAGCGTTACACTGTAAATACGTCGTCCCCAGGCCTGCTTTTATTACATTCACCTTTTGCTCTTGGGCTAGTTAGCATTTTTTGACCACTTCGAAGCGGCCCACTCAGAGTGATAGTCTGAATTGGATGCAACCTGTTAAGAAAGCAACTCGTTCGACACGTCCCATGCACGTTACTTCCCTGCTACCGTTCGCTATGTCTTCCCCTCACTCCGTAATATGAACGATGTGCAATCCCATTAAATACCACCTGAGGAGCTTATTTCGGGCACCATCCCTGGAATGTGAAGTACTGCCGTCAGGGAGGCAAGGAGGTGGGAGGGTGCCTTGCTACGCTGAAGGTACGCTGACCACACATACCGTTGAGCGTTCACATTTGCTGGCACACCACGGCAGCACGGCACCTGAATCAGTACTGGAATCTGCGCAGCCCAATGTGGACCTGAGCCAACTCTGGTGCGTCTCAGCCACCGGGCAAAGAATGTGGTTCGTTCCAGTTAACCTGGCGCTATAGTTACTAAATCAAGAATACATGCATCAAAACGAACGAAGATGGGCACGTCGAGCTTTGACGAGTAGTTGCACAACTAAGTGAATTGAATTCTGGCGATCTGCAAGCCTAGATTTACTGAAGAAACCTTCTAAATAGTCACAATGTTGCTACAACAGTCCGTGTCTGCGATGTAATGCACATGTTCCTACGAGGCGTTTCCCCTTGTCATTCAAGGAAGTTCACGCCAAAACGTTTCTCGAAACGCAAACAGAAATCACAGTGGTGCGGTCGTGATACTAAACTGCATGGTGTGCACCCGTGCCAGTAACATCGCCCCATCACTACGTCACAACGAGGCCACCCGTCCAGTATGAGCAGTTTCATCGAGAAGCAAAACTTGCAGCTTAACAAGGAAAATACCTATGCTCAGTATTCAGGCATGTCATCTGGGCTCGGCATTTGTCGAGGGCTTAATCGCATCGCTGTCTGTGAGTTACATTGGCTGCCACACGCTAAACGACACTTGGCTAGCCCTGATCTCCCGTGCAGCAAAAGGTTCTTCTTTCGTCTTCTAATCAAGTTTTTTGATGAGTATTTTGCCTTACGCTCTGAGACGTGACTTGCAGCCGGTCTCACAATACGAAGAAGGACATTGACTCGCAACTCTGGCTGTACTGGTGATGGCCATGCAACAAGAACAGAAACCGATCCGGTCGGTTGGACGCTGTCCGCAGCTGCCGCTTCAGGCTGCCTTGCAGCAAAGGCTTCTCTATCAGGCCTTCGGCAATTATTTAGCAAGCCACAACACATACATATTCCAGAAACGGGAAGCTCACGGCGCTCCCCATCGACCCCAGGAGCCCGTTTCAGATCATGCTGAAATGGTCCGAGATTGTGTGGCAAATTAGTTGCTGGCAAAGTGGCACCAGTGGGTGCCAGTTCTCTCACTTGGTACAGCAACAAATTTCTTTGATACCCGCTTGCCCGGCTGGAATAAATCGGTGCATGCGATTATCTGCGCGAAACTGGGTTTGATATACACTGTTAATTAATTGGGATTAATTAAGCCAGGAAACAAGGAAAGAGCACACGAGCCAACGCACGAAGAGGCTTTTTTCTCGATTGTGGCCGGCGCTATTGAACGACGCCACCACCTAAAAAACAGCGCTGTTCCCAATGAGCTCCAAATGCTCAGCACAGGCGGCCACTCCGGTCTGGACCGCTGCCCAGTGTGTGATGTGTGCAAATTTAGTCGCTAATAGCTTGACTCATGCAATGACATCGGTTTGCCTCTTCGCACCGATAGCCCCCGCGCGCGTGCAGTAGCTCGCGCAACATCGACCTGGCGGTTTGTGCCGTTCGTTATTCGAACATCTTAGATTCCATGCCAACGTACAGAGGGGGAGGAGGGTGTTTTGAGACATGGCTAAAATATACTGCCCAATCTCTTCTATATTTTTATTATTGTCTAGTGAGCATATTGACACCTCAGAGCTATTTTAAATAGTGAAAAACGCGTGTCAGAAGCTCTAAAACGTTAACTAGGCGGCAAAAACACCTGTGTAAACTGACACTGTATTTTCGCCCTGTCCAACAACACCCCTCCCGCGTAGGTACGTAACACAGTCGGGCTTACAGCAAGACAGGGCGGGCAACTTCAAAGCCAATGAATAGCACGTCGCGCATGAGCAGTTGAAAGCACCAGACTACCACATGACTTCTTCTTTTCACAAAGCACACAAAAATGAATTACATAGTCTGGCTCCAGCTCCTCGCACGCTTTCGTGTCTCCATATTCGAACCGGTGCCAGCACGACTTAGCACGACTTAGCCCAAATGTTTTCTCACGGATTGGATATCTGCAGCAGCAAGTATCGCCAACTTCCAGCACCGTGCTGGCCTCCAGAGCCGCGACGCCATACATCCGCTTCGTTGCCGGTAAAAGAACCGCCTCGTAGCTTGAGGGGTCCGATTTCTGTGTAAGCCCCGGCGTGCTGTGTCCAGTTCTGGCGGTACGAAATCGGCCAGCCCGTTCTCCTCTAGCGCTGTCACAACAGCGGCCACACCCTTGTTGCTGACATGGCCATCGGAATCTTTCGTTGGAAGAGCTTCTGCAGCAGGTCATTTGCGCCCAGGAACGATTTGATGAGAGGCTGCCCATGTAACGCGTACAGCTCGCGGTAATTACTGTCCACTGAGCCGCCATATCCTTGTCAGAAAGGGGACACCAACCGATGCCGTCAATGCGTGGAACGAAATCGAATAGACCAGCGCCAGTAGAATTCCTCTGAATGTCCGACCCCGATGGCGACGAAGCCGGAGAAAAGGGTGTCAGAAGTGAACTTGATGCTGAGCGAAATTGTCTCGTGTGTATCGAACAGCGTGCCGTCAAAGGGGAGAGAAGGAATTGAACGTGATACAGCTCCTACAGATTGTATAGTTCCCATTTCTGAGCCTTTCTTTCTCGAAGTTATCGCCTTCGATTTGAACCTTTCTGCGCTGCCACTCTGCGTATAGAAAAGACAAGGCATCAATCTCGGGTACATCAAGCCGACGAGTCGGATCCGAAGATCTGCACGACCCACAGTGGCTGTCGAAATCCTTTGCCCACACACACTGCGCTTAATGAGAAGCTTGCCATCCCAGGCATTGCAACAAGAAGAAGAAAAGCTTTTGCATTCCACCGGGCTGAAGCCAAGATCCATCGTTTTCTCTCACTGCGGTGAGATTTGGGTGCATCACCAATCTTCCACCAACCAGAGCTCGTACTCTGTCTCGCTCAAATACTTCAATCTGGACACCCCTTTTGATTCGGCTACCTGCGGATACTGAAGCTGTTCTGCTTGCCGGGTGTCAAGGTGTCAACCGAGGTGGTCGCTGAAACTCCTGCTCTCGGGACTTTGACTAGTCAGCGAGTGTGTCTGCTCAGAACGTTGACTACTGCAAACGGCTATTGTCCGTTGCAGTGAATTGTAGGCAATGCCTGCTCAAGCATATGCGGATTTAAATTCAATAGAAACACAGGAATATTGATGCTGAAGAGCAAATTGTATAACACGGGAACATAGTTCTAATGCCTTGCCGCGCATGCGTGGTTTCAAAATCCCAAGAGATCCAGCTCTCCGTTAAATCCGCCATTCACCAGCACCGCCGACATTTGCAGTCGCAGTGCAGGCATTTCCGCAGCTTTATAAGCCTCAGATGGGTCGACTCCCACAGCAAGGCAGATTGCGTTACATATCGTATGTACACCGCAGTCGTACCCGTTCGTCTGCGCGGGGTGGTCATACTTGATCGTTGACCACTCTTCGGACACAAACCTTTCATCCAATGCGTCCTTCATCCACCTCAAAGCAAGGTCTACAACCGATTTTGTCCCGCGCGGATTTAATGAATCGACATGAGCCACCGTCTTCTTCGACGGGTTGATGACCATCAACGTCCAATGTGAGTGTTCGCAGATTGGTAGCAAAATTGTGTTGACCTCGAGCAGGTTATCCTTCGTAATTCCCTTTCGCTTCAGCGTTCTCTGGGTATTTTTGCATGCTGTTTTAATTTGCTTGTAATAAAATGATGTCATGATCAGGCATTTTCTGGTTTGCGTCTTGGGGTCGTCGACGCCGCCAATGTGATTGACCGCCTGGTCCAGCCAAGACAAAACTCCATTGACAATCTCGTCGTTAAGCCACTCCGTTTTCGGTATGACCTTGCGAAAGTCATGGCGGCGCAGCGGGGTTGAATCAGCCGCTTTTGCGAGCACAGCATCTGGATTTGCATGTACGGTGCTGGTAGTTCGTTTGCTCATATAATCGGACAACGAGAGCAACAATGGCCGGCAAGGAGCACGGACGCCGTGTAGCTGTAGATTTGTGATGTAGTCGCGTGTTATTTGCACATCGGTGATCTGTGTCTTGCGCTGCGCCTGGATGCTCTCTTCTACCGCGGTGCTGAGTTCAAGTTGCCATAGCTGCTTTTCACCCAGAATAGCATCGATTTGGTCATCGTGGTTGACCGGAGCTTGATCGCGCGTTTTTGAATAGCTTGGTACATAGCCGTATTTCTCCGATACAGAAAGAAGTCGATCGGCAGATCTCTTCTCCGCTGCTCTTGAAACTATGGGTTCCGTCTCGAGAGAAAGATTTTTGAAATCAGCAAGTTCATCTGCGACTAGACTAGCCGGCGTAGAGCGCGCCGGCCTTTTTACCCGGTCTGCAAATCTCACAGGCATGGGCAGCCGTGACCTCCCAGGCCGTTTTGGCGCCTGACGTGAGGCAGCCCGCCGTTTCGCTTTGAAGATGTCTCTGGCTAATGGTCTCGTGCGCGTTGCGTCGAAGGCCGCGTCAAGACTCGGCCCTGGTGAGATTTGAAACGGGTATGAGCGAAACTTGTCGAGAAATCTGTGCGTTTTGCTGTGTGGCCGACACAAGTCGCGCTTCATTGGTGAAGGTACTGGTGAAGGTAGCACAAGGCTGCCCACGCTCCCATCACCGGCGCAATGATTTTCGAGCACATCTGATTTTGAATCCGAGACTTGTTGAGATAATGCTACCTTGACTTCCTCGTAGCTGTCTCTGTTGCGCTTGACTGGTGCAGTGCTGAGCTTGAGGCGCTTTGCGCTGAGAGACTTTTCTTGATTTTGCGCGGCAGTGCGATCATGACGAACTGGAAAATCAGAATTTTGATCACAAAAATGTAAGTTCACGACTTACAGAACTTATTAACGGCACCCTCCATAGAGGAGAGTGCCGACCGAAGACTTCCTATCATGCCTAAGAAAATATATTTGAGCGCGAGGGAGGCTAAGATGTCATGGCTCGTAGACTTTGCAAAAAGAGCTTGCAAAAGTACCCCCAGATCCGTCCTGATGTATATGCCGCTATCCTTGCACTGTTTTGGCCAAATGGCCGAAACCGGGAAAACGTCTGATGGCGATGTAAAGTGAAGGAGTTGATGCTAATTGGGTCTTGGCGTTGCTACAGTAGAGGATGCGCCGGTTAAATGTCGGCAAGGATATTATAGTGATTACAGTATCAAGTGAGACGGGTAAGTATCATATGCTAGGCTAAAACCGACAAGGAAGGGCGGCGTACCTACATGGCTAAATATATTTCATTAGGTAGTGGATAATTTTTACTGGGGAGAGGGTTGCCCAATAGACTTATAAAATAAAGGCACTAGTTACACTGAGTAAAGTAAGTTATATAATATAGGCTTTTACTATATATACCTTAATATATATATTTATTAATCTATATTTAAAATTATGATATTTAAGTATTTTATTTTATTTTATTTTTAATATTATTATATTATATTAAAGTAACTTTAGTTTTTTTAAAATAATTAATATAGTTAACCTTTAAATATTT
>JAPERH010000375.1:0-21411 GCA_030411535.1 Beauveria australis
TCTTCTTCTTCTTATTCTTCTTCTTCTCTTCTCTTCTTATTCATAATGTGGTACTTGGCAACGAATTAACTAGCCCTTTGTTCCGGAACGGCAACTTGCAGTTGGTGGCGCAAGCGCAAACGCTAGATATCATGCTCGCCCAGACACTGTTAGTCGCTGCCCTTTCCAGCATCGCCAGCGTCGTCGTCGTCGTCGTCGCCGCAGCGCCAACGTCCAAGCCGCCGCTGCACTTTACCGCCGACGGCAAATTTCATATTTCCGTTTTTAACGATATTCATTTTGGAGAAAGTAAAAATGCCCTCAAACATTCAAAAGAGAAGAAAAAAATGAACCGAGCATTCAACTAACATATCCGCCGCTACTCAGACGCTGCCGGCCAAGGCCCGCTATGGGACATCAAGACGTCCACCCTCATGGGCACCATCATGGACGCCGAGCAGCCGCAACTCGTCGTCCTCAACGGCGACCTAATCTCGGGCGATCAGTACCAGGGTAGGGACATTCTCGATCACGTCGACCGCATCGTCCAGCCCATCGCCGCGCGCCGCCTCCCCTGGGCCTCGACATACGGCAACCACGACTCCAACTACAACCTGTCGCGCGACCAAATGTACCGCCGCGAAAAGACGTACAATGGCTCCTACACGGAGCGCATGGTCGCCGGAAGCCCCCCGGACGCTGGCGTCACAAACTACTACCTCCCCGTCTACGGCGCCGCCACCGGCTGCGACGATCCGGTTTCTGCTGAGCACTCCTCGGCCTGCCGCGTGCCGGAGCTGCTGCTCTGGTTCTTTGACAGCCGCGGCGGCAAGTATTACCGCACCCACACCCGCCAGCCCGACTGGGTCGACGAGACCGTGGTGGACTGGTTCACGACCACGAGCAAGCAGCTGGCCGACCAGTACGGCAGGGCGGTGCCGTCGATTGCCTTTGTGCACATCCCCATCCACGCCGCCGCCCTGCTGGAGAAGCAAGGCCCCGGCGGCCACGTCGACCTTGTGCGGCACCCTGGCATCAACGACGACAAGATCAACGGCCAGAGCCACGGCTGGCCACGCAGCAACGCCAAAAACGCTACGCGCACCCGTAACCGCGGATACACTGGGCGCGATGTGCCCTTTATGCAGGCCCTCGTCGCCACGCCGGGCCTCATTGGCCTATTCTACGGCCACGACCACGGCAACACCTGGTGCTACCGCTGGACCGGCAAGCTTGACGGGCTCGACGTCGACGCGGGCGCCGCTGGCGGCGGCTTGCACCTCTGCTACGGCCAGCACACGGGCTACGGCGGCTACGGAAACTGGATCCGCGGCGGACGCCAGATTGTGGCCACGAGAGAGGGGCTCCGGAACGGGACGCTCGACACGCACACGAGGCTCGAGACCGGTGAGGTTGTCGGCAAGGTGACGCTGAACAGCACTTTCAACGACGACGTATATGACACGGTGCCCAATGTCAAGACGTTTATGCCGCTCTCGGCGGGAAAGGGGTCGATGAGTCTGGCGGTCACTGTGCGGCCAACGTTGGCGGTGCTCGCGCTTTCGCTTCTTTTGTATTGAAAAAGAAAAAAAAAAAAAAAAGTCGAGCAGCACGGGCAGTTGTAGCATGGAAACGGCGTTTGAAGGGCGTATGAAGGGTTCAGTTCTTGTTTTAGCAAAGCAATTTTGCATGTACAGTCGATATACCCAGTTGTGCAAGGCAACAAAAATCATGACATTTGGTTTCATTATATATGTTGCTTCCTTCGATGAAAGGATATCAAGTTTTGTATCCCATGGGCGAACAGATGGACAATGGCCAAAATCTCGACCTTGCAGCTGAACAAGAGCGTCTAGCAAGGGCCTTTCTCTTGTGCTTGCGCCGAGTCGCCCCGTTGAGAGCGTGAATGAATGCCTAGCTCCGTATGTTGTGTGACACTCCCAAACGTATCCCTGCCGTCTTCCTCAGGTTCAGTCGTCGGGCCAAGAACATACTCATTTTGCAAAGTTTCAACCACATCGACTTCTGTCACAGATAGCCTCAAGCGGCGCCACCGTTGGGCACTGCGTGAGTTGTAATCCTGCAGTATCTGCGTGGATGGTGTCAATTCCGTAGACTAGAGAATCCACGATTAGCCAACTCTTGTTGTGCTGGAGCTATCAAACGAGCATGAACCCTTTCATACCTTTTTCACAAACGCTGCGCTTCGCAGACCAAACTGATGCGCCATGAAGTGCAGCCTACCCTTGACAAACAAGCGCTGTTCCTCCGTTGCAAAGTCGTGGTCCTGCATCGTCGTCAACGGGAGTAATGCAAGGAACGCTGCCAGGCTGCTCTCCGTTCCATCCTGCCCGCACGCAAAACTCGGCATCGTCGGCAGCAGCGCTGTGCGATTCTTAAACCACCCAAGATGATACGGCACCCCCGCCATGGCCTCGCCAATGACGTCGGTGCAGCGCTGCGCAAGAGCTGCGTATTCCGGGAGTGATTGCATATCCGTGCGTTGGTGTATGAGGGCAGAGCACCGGAACATCGAGTTGATCAAAATAAGCCGAGACGTTCGCACCATGCTCCAGATACCTCCCACCCACGGGCCTCGATAGCTGTGAATCGGACCCGGGAGAGCCTCCAGCTCGGCCGGGTTGGCCGAAGAAGCGTGAATCCACGCGGCAATGCCAAACTTGAAGTACTCTGGCAGCGTGTCGGGCCAGTTCCGGCAGTGCTCCTCCAGCGCTTGGCACTTGGCCATGATTATTGATAATTGTTCAAAGTCGTCGAGTGTGGCGCAATCGAGGTCCAACAGATTTTCTAGCTCGTTTCGCACCTCTGTCGTCTTTGTCGTCAAATGGAGCCCTACCAAGGCGTACCTGTCTTTGAACGTTCCTTTACCCCACCATTCCGAGCTTGTCGGCGGAGGTTTCCCTGACAACAAACCAAGCAGAATCTACAGGCGTACGTCAGTCTCCGGAGTAACTCATAGATCACGGAGAGATTTCTTACTAATTTGACTCGAACTGCAACAAAGATGCCCATACCGAGATCAGTGTCGAGTTTCTTCCAGCTTCTGCTGTTCATAAGCTGCATCGACCCGGAAACATGAAAGCTCCATCCTTGAATACCGTGTGTGCTCGCCGACTGTATTTCATATATTGCGAGGAGCATTACCGTGGCCAGAGTAGCATCGCATGTGGCGACACTGGGACGGGACAGGGCGTCCGAGGTTGCAGCCAACGCTTTGACGTAGAATGAGATGGCCTGCCGCTCGACAGCTGGATCAAGCCCTCGTCTAGTAAGTGAGGAGAGCGAGCAAGCCTTGAAGGCCAAGTGGAATGGACTCCCCTGAGCCTCCTGTCTTGAAATGGGGAGCAGGAACTCGAAAATACCCCTGTTGGTGCCTGGTGGTGAAAGGAGAACCCAGTTGGAGAGAAAGTGGCAAGATGCAGCGTCTTGTAGAGGAATCTTGATCGTCGAGTCCAGTGGTGATGAAGCTGCGTCTGCTGTAAACGCAGCATAAGCCCCCCAACGACTGAACGGGTATTCCTCTTCATCATTCGATGATGAGCCGCTGGAGTGCGACGTTTCCTTTCTGACGGGCCTGCGAATCTCAGTATACGGCCGGAAGTGAGTCTTTGTCAGGACGGGATAGCCAGGACACTGTCGTTTGATCTTGCGACAACGATTGCAACAAGGTTTCGTCTCATCGCACTGTCAAACCAACCATCAGCCACTAGTACCTAAAGTACTCCGATGTGCGCTGAGCACGAGTGTCAGGACGTGTATACCTTGATCTTGCGGGACCTGCATAGATAGCAGCCGCGGGATGGAACGCCGGTGTAGACCATGGTGAGCGTAAAGAAATTATCAGAGGCGGATAGAATATCTTGAGGGAAAGAAGGTTAAGCTGATAGTACTGGCGATATCAGACGGTTTTTCGAGGACAGATTAGCCAGCCCTGGGCGTGTGACCATCTCCGTCTGGGGAGGCTGTGCAGTAACAGGCGAGAGCGAGGCTGCGCCTCGAGAGAAGTTGAAGAGCTTATAGGGGGGGGGGGGGACTTGAGCGTCGTTCAAGGGGGTAGAACGTGCTTGAAATTCCGAGTTGGCGAGACAAATCAAGTTCATCCCAGAGGCCTGGTTCGCGGGCAAGCTCAATCAGGTGGGGGTGGAGTAGGCGTCTACTCAGTAAGCCTGCACGCCAGCGACTGAGACAAGTGAGACATGTAGGACGAATTAGTGCCTCTGCAGGATTTGATCCAAAAGTACGGATAGTTGACCCTTTGATGACGGGTTACGTGCTGCCCAAGCGGTTGCCACTGACGGCTCACACACACGAGGAGTACCGTTCACACGAACTGCCTGGCTGTCGAAATTGCACATCTCCATGCTTTCAAGAGGCTGCTCGATATCGTCGCATCGACACGTCAGTTACAACCAAGGTGAAAGTGGTCATGAACGGGAGCGTATATTGTGCTTTAGAAGCGGACAGCACAATGCCAGTGCCACAGCAAGCCCTGCGGTAGAACATCAAACGCCAGCCCCTCCAATTATAAACTGCCCACCACTTAGAAAATGCAGAGAATGAGACCAAATGAAGATTTCTAGAATTCAAAGCATAACAATCCGCCACCAAAGCTAAATGCAAACTTATAATCCAATCATGCCAATACTTGCTGAAACAAAGATGAAGGACATGTACAAACATCTGAAAATGCCAAGGGGAGCCTTTGCAACGGCTTCTCGGGTATCTTGTTGCAAGCTTCGAGGCCCGTCTTTATTCGGTGGCAACCATAAGGGCCGCAATAGCCCGGAGCAAAAGTAATGCTGTCGTTTTAGCAACACCTTGACCTTGGTATGGGCGCCTCGTCGCGCCGGTCAGTGTCCTCGCTCCCGGGCCGGTCCACCGTAATGGCGGGCGAAAAGGCTGGCGAAAAGAGCCAGCTCCTGCGGTCCCGACCAACGCGGAAGCTGCCCTTGTGGTCGCGGCCGTCAAAGTAGCTGCCGTCCATGCCCTCGAGGTAGCCTGGCGTGCCGGGCAGGGCGGTGGCGAGGAGCAGCTCCTGCTGCATCTTGCGGTTCTGCTCGACGAGCTTGCGGGCGACGACGCGAAAGACCTCCTCCACGCCCTCGCCGCTCTCGGCGCTGATTTCGTGGCACGCGTCCCAGCCCACCTCTTGGCCCCAGAAGCCAGAGCTGCGCTTGGAGCTGGGGCTGCGCGGCTCGCCAACTGGGCTGGCGGACGGCAGGCTCATGTGTCCGTAGGGAGCCGTTGAGGCTGTGGCCGTAGGCGGCGGGGTGCTGCCGAGGCCGGGGGCCAAGTTCTCGGCGACGTATGCGATGCAGCGCTCAAAGGGCACCTGGCGCGCCGAGGGGTCGCGGGCGACAATGTCGGCCTTTGTGCCCACGACGTGTAGCACGACGTCGTGGGGCAGGTTTTGCCGGAGCTCGGTCAGCCAAACGCCCATGTCGGCAAAGGACTGTGCGTCGGTTATGTCGTAGCAGAGTATACAGGCGTTGGCGCCGCGGTAGTATAATCGGGAAATGGATCTGAATCGTTCCTGGCCGGCTATTCAGGGGAGAGAGCATTTATTAGCACACTGGTACTCGATTTGATCAAGGCTGTGATCTGAGCTAACCTGTGTCCCATATTTGGAGTCGGACAACGGTATCGCTATCTGTGTCGACGACGCGCTTGGTGAGAAAGCTTGCGCCGACGGTGGACGTGATCTGGGCAGGATTGAATGCGCCTCTGCAGTAGCGCATGACGAGCGAGGTCTTGCCCACGTTTTGGGCGCCAAGAACGACAATCTTGGCCTCGAGAGAAGACATGGTTTTTTCTAGTTGTGTTAGCAACGGCGGGAGCGTTGCTCGATTGCGGTAGGCGGGCGTCCGAGTGTGATACGGGCATCTAACAAAACATGGCAGGGCGGCTTTGGAAAAGAAAATGTGCTCTTTACAGCACAGAGCAAGATTCAAGGCAATTCGACATGATCACACCGACATGGCTAGCAGCGCGGTTTATGTAGAGGTCGGAGGGTGACAAGGGAGCTCGAAGGCGGGGAGCGATGATAGTGGGTTGTTGTGGTAGGCGAGCTGCCGTTTTTTGCGCCTGCCTTGTGCGCTTCGTTGGACGTGACTTGTGTTGGAACCCAAAAAGTCGGATTTGTCTGGTATGTTGCAACGAACGAGGCTTGTATATGTTTTCGTGTGGCGTCGGTGGTGCTGTTTGCGTGAGCGAGGAGGCAATGGCTAGTAGTAAAACGGCCTTGTATAATCTGGTGGGCAACGGGAAGTGAGATAGGTAAATAGTACCTATGTGCGGCAAACGTCTTTTTGGGCGGGCCACGACGGTAATTTGGGCGAGTGGGGAAAGGCAGGGACTACTACTACCTACCTTAGGTATTATAAGCAGCTCAGCAGTCACCTGTCAACCCGCCAAATGCCGCTGTAGTGGTTCCCCGCCTTGATCCCTGTCTGTCTTTTTTCTTTTCGCGTTGTATCAATGATCATGATGTCAGGCAAAGAAAACAACTATACACTTTGCGGGTTGGAATTGGCATGTAAGTGCCGCAAGTGGCTCACGGGACCTTGGCGTGGGCACTGGCATGTGGTCAGAGTGCGGGGAGGTTTCCTTGGTGAACGAACGGTTGGCGGTCTGTCTGCATTGTACTAGTCGCTGGCGCAAAACAGACCGCATGTACACGAGATACGGCTCCCTAGAAGGATATAATTATATGTCTACAAGAAGATCAAGGACTTTGGCCATATTTCTAAGTGAAAGTACTCTATTGGGATCGACATAATCTATTGATCGTGTCGGGCTGCCTGCGATGTATTGAGTGGTGGTACGGCGCGCATGTTCACTGTACGAGGCTAGTCCGGCGCTGCTCCGGTGCCTTCCAGGCCTGTCAGCCTGTCACAGGCTATCAGACCCGCTGTGAGCGGCCGACCGACGTCATTGTCTGTCGCGATGGGCTCTGGGCTCCTGTGGTTATTATAGGTCCAGATGGCGCTATGCCGCTGGATATGCAGGGTCTCGCAAATTCCTGCGAGATGTACATTTACACCATCGTCACCTTGTCGGTGTGTGGTCATCGACCAGTTGGCGGTGAAAAAGACAAAGCAGAGACAGGTGATGAAGCAATTCGGCGCGGCAGTGGCCTCGATATTCCGTCACGGGAGCTTGAAGCTTTTGCATACAATGACACAGGCTGTTCATGTAACCAACTATCTTACTCATTAGGAGCATTGTTTAGCCTTCTGTGCCGCCGATCAGCACGTGTGCCTGTCGCGAGCTTTGTTGTAACGAATACTTCGTAGTGCACCCACTTGCCACACTACTAGATATTCTTTGGTGATCAGCGCCCAATTAGTTCACAACCAGTAAATAAATAGTATTTAATCCGTCCGCATCGTGCCGCTCCATAGGTAAGGTACTAAGGTACTGCCATGCAAAAATCACAAAGAATCTTCTGCGCCTCTTCAGCGTCGCTTTACCAAATTGCACATCTCCATCTAAATAGGCGCGAAATCACTTGCCCACTTCCATTCTCAAAAACAACTCGCCGTCATAACGTACATGCAAAATGGCATATGCCGTAAATTCTCGTCCTGTCCAATTTGGCGTCTTTTGATGACACCTTTGCCCAATGTCTCCGTCACCAGAAAATCACCAACGACAGTTTAACAGTCTTCCTATCTGCATTGTTGAGTTTTAATGGGGTAGTTATCTTCTCAAGCCACTGAGCTGCTGTCGCTCGGGAAGTCGCAAATCTCAAACTCCCCGACCGAGGACGTGATTGCAACAGCACAGCCCATAACCCCCGAATAGCAGCACATGCTTTTTCACACAAAATACAAATCACTCGCCCGCATGGGTCTCTCGGCTTCTGTCAAATTTTCTGCATCTTTGTCCCTTCAACATTCAGCCTTCATCCTTATTTTCAGCCAATTTCGTCACAATGCGTCCGTCCATCCTGCGGCTCTCGGCCGCTGTGAGCCTGGTCTTCACCCTCATTAGCTTCATCCTAGCGGCGATTACACTATTCGCCGGTCGAGATACCGGCACTCTTGAAAATTACGCTGTATTACGCGTACGTTATTTCTGCGACGAATGCCGGTTACTTCCCAGCATTTCACTGACTGCAATGTGATTGCTAGGTCAACACGTCCATGGCCCCCAAGGCCGTGATTGAGCTCGGCCTCAATCAATTAACTGGCAGCAACAGCATGCGCTCTATCGAGGAATTGACCTCTCGCAGCAATAGCTGGCTTGATAGCCTGACTTCGGACGTTGGGGACTTTCTCGGCGACATTGAAAAGAACATTACCAACGCATTCACCCATGGCATTGACAGCGTCGTTGGCGATGCTGCCGCCACGGCGAAGCGCCAGCTGAACATTTCAGACTGGTACTCTTTACATGTTCTGGGCACTTGCCAAGGCGATTACACGCCAAATGCGACTGTGAGCAATCCAGGTCGCCACACAAAGAGCTGCAGACAAGACGTGAGACGTGAGTTGTTCTCTTCATACTCTGCAGCCGCATTGATTTCTAACTGCCTACTCCTCAGATCGTTTCAACATTGCCGAGGTACTAGACCAGCAGTTTCAAATCGGTAACCGCAACGTGAGCCTTGGCGACCTCGAGTGGACAAACTCCATACGGGACCAGGTCAACGGCATTAACGACCAATTGTACGCGCTGGTTATTCTCTTGTCCCTCGTCTTTGGCCTGCTCGGCGCCGCACTGTTTTCGACCGCAGCAACCATTGTTTGGCCTGCGAAGAAAAGTCTAGTTCTCGCGACCCTCGTATTGACGACGCTTGCCGGTATCATTATTATCGGTGCAAGCATAGCAGTGACTGTGGAGACTTCGCAATCGACGAGTGAATTGAACAGGAGGACCAAGAGAATCGGAATAGACACCTCGCGCGGCAAACCTTTCCTGGCCATCATCTGGACACTGATGGCCTTTACAACCATCGTGGCGCTGAGCTGGCAGGTCTTGTACCTGCTGGTGAGACGAGAGGCGCGACGCGCCGAGATTGCCAAGTACTCTGCCAAGCGAGATGCATCAGGACAACTAAACTCAGGATCCGATGGACCGACTCAGCGGGAGAAATAAAGAGAAAAAAACCAAGACGATAGCGCTAGTATACTTTATGCCGTCTCAAATACACGTCGAGAGAGGACTTGATAAAGCAGGGGGGCTTTGTGTAATTATGTTGAAATTGGGTATATTTTATTGATAGGTTGCGGGTGACGTTGAGCACCTCCGCAGGGTGAATATTCGCAGCTCCGCAAGCCACAGCCTCCACCCGACAGGCCAAAAGGATAAAAGTAAATAAATGTAATGATAACAAACAGAAATCAAGTACGCCCATCCCAGTATCGAAATGCATGTTGTTGAACATTCGCCATTTCCAAGATATCGATTTTCCATGTTAAATGCCGTTTCCCCCATGATCATCATTTGCTCCAACAGAGCACTTTTTGTTATTTCAAACACGTGGCAATTAGATGCCAGCCTCGAGGCGCCAGCCCTCAACAGGCAGGGGGAAGGTGCAGCACCACTCGGCAATCTCCTTGCGGATCTCGTTGATGCGATCAACTTCGCCGCTGGTTACCTTGGCCTTGAAGTCCTTGAGCTTGTTAGCCTCCTTAGGAAGGGCCGCCTGGGTTTCCTTGCAAATCTTGATGGCCTCGTCAATATACTTGGCGACACGCTGGAACTCCTTTTCGCCGAAACCACGCGAGGTCATGGCCGGGGTGCCGATGCGAATACCAAAGGGTGTAAGGGCGCTCTTGTCACCGGGGATGGCGTTCTTATTGCAGGCAATGTTGATCTGCTCGAGAACCGTCTCGAGACGGGCGCCGTCGAGCTTGTGCTCGCGGAGGTCGACGAGGATCATGTGGCTGTCGGTGCCGTCGGCAACAAGCTTGTGGCCGAGCTCCTTGAAGGTCTTCTCGAGAGTCTTGGCGTTGGCGACGACCTTCTCCTGGTAGGCCTTAAATTCGGGGGTCTGAGCCTGCTTAAGAGCGACAGACAGAGCGGTAATGGTGTGGTTGTGGGGACCGCCCTGGTGGCCGGGGAAGACGGAGAAGTTGATGGCATCCTCGAGCTCGTAGAGGGTCTCCTTGCCGGTCTTGGGGTTGACAGAGCGGACACCCTTGCGGAAGAAGATCATGGCGCCGCGGGGGCCACGAAGGGACTTGTGGGTGGTAGTGGTGACGATGTCGGCGTACTTGAAAGGAGTGGGGATGACCTCGGCGGCGATCAGACCCGAGATGTGAGCCATGTCGACCATGAGGTAGGCACCGACTGAATCGGCAATCTCGCGCATACGCTCGTAGTCGATGAGGCGGCAGTAAGCAGAGGTACCGGCGACGAGAACCTTGGGGCGGTAGAGGATGGCGTTCTTCTGAAGCGTGTCGTAGTCGATGATGCCAGTGTTCTCGTCGACGCGGTAGGGCATGGTCTCAAAGTACGTAGAGACAGCAGAGATCCTAACAGGTGTTTTGTTAGGGCCTGTTCGCCGTATGGTAATCGGGGCTCTCGACATACTTGCGCTGGGGGGTCTGGTAGCCGTGGGACAAGTGACCACCGTGAGGGAGGTCAAGACCCATGAGACGGCCACCAGGGGCCATGATGGCCTGGTAGACCTGGAGGTTAGCGGGAGAGCCGCTGAGACTCTGAACATTGACACCCCACTTGTCGCTGTCGAGGTGGAAAGCTTCGAGAGCACGCTTCTGACAGAGAAGCTCAATTCTGTCGATGTGCTGGTTGCCACCGTAGTAGCGGGCACCCGGGAGACCCTCGGAGTACTTGTTGCTCATGGGAGAGCCGAGAGCATCGAAGACGGCACGCGAAGTAATGTTCTCGGAGGCAATCAGGACAATGGACTCGCGCTGGCGCTGGACCTCGTCTTTCTGTAGCGCAGGGGAGGGGCATTAGTGCGGGGTTGCAGAAAAAGGAGGCTGCTTCGCTGGCAGAACAATCTTACCATGATGGCGGCGACCTCGGGATCAGACTCGAGAAGAGACTTCTCGAGCATCTGTTTAAAGAAGCATTAATTAGCTGTCGATGAGGCTGGATTAGCAGCAACATGGTACTCACTTCCTTGTGAGAGGCAGAGAGAGCGTATTCGGGAGTGATGGCAGCCATGGTAGCAGTAGGTGTGAGATTTCCGGGTGATTGGAAAGAAAGAGGGATAGAATAATGAGGATTGAAGAAGAGTACGTCTGTGGAACAGAGGAAAAATCTCTGGGGGAACGCGGTGAGGGCTTTATTAGCAATGGATTGCCTTCGTCTTTGGGGAAGAAAAAATTCATCAAGTTAAGCTAAGGCGGGGCAGCTGGGAGGCGAGACGGTAACCAGAGCTGATAAGATAGGGCTTGTTGAGTGGGAGTTAGGTACCGGCTGTGAGTCGGCTCCAACAGGGTTGGTGGGGCGGCGACGTCGGCTGAAGTTAACATCAAGTAATTGAGGTTTGGCTTATTCTTCAGAAGTTGATAATTCGGTGAAAATTGTTCTATGGATTGATAGTTCTTTTTCAAATCTATTTTGGAAGAAAAGATTGATTGCTAAACCCAGCCGCTAACGAAGCAGAGACGTATCTCATTGCCATGCTCTCTATCTATCAAAGACATGGGCCGACAAAACAGTCACCGATGGACGGTGCAGGTAAGTACTTTCCTAAGTACCTAGGTACAGGCTACAGCCGGCCAGCAGCCCCTCACCCTGTCCGGCTCATCACCCGTCTTCCAGCTTTTCACCGATACCGGTCACCTGACCGGCAACACTTCATCATCCCTTGCTCTGTGAAGACTGTGCAAGTCAATCGAAACGAGTACCGCGACATGTCATCCGTGGAATGGACAATTCTCGGCTTTGGAAGCTGCAGCTCCGGATGGCTCATGACCACGGAAGTAAGTCACCTTGTGCGGAACCTCGCATCGTTGACAGTCCGAGCCAACCGCAACGGCTACTACTTTACGAAACTTTTGAAATTGAAATTTCGAACATAGAACACTACATTTTTCACAAGCTGATTCAAGATTGATCACGTCAAAGCCTGGTGCCAAGTCATCCAGTCTTGCTGTCCGAGACGAGACGTCCGAGATTCATATCGTCGTCTACCCTGCAATGCTGCCGGCTTACGCCGCGTCTTTGGCATAAGTTGCTGCTGTCGTTGCCTCTGATCATGTCTCTCATTAGTGCGAACATCCCAAACGCAGTAGTCTCATCCTCCAAGGCGAAGTGCCATCAAGGCATGGACGAATTGAGGTCCCTGAAGGAGGCTAATGAGCTCCGATGCGACCCTGCAGCCAGCCCCCCACTGAAGCCTCCGCTGGCTCCGCCCAGCTGCCGTTGCAGAGCCATTTCGCCATTGAGCTGCCACCCATTAGTTAGCAGCAACTATTTGCCTACCTAGGTACGCAATCAGCTACCTTAGTAGGGATCGAGCAACGTTGACAAATCCCTCTCTTCATCGAATGCGTCCTGCGCACCTCGCCCTTTTTTCGCGTCAACGACGACGTGCTCCCCCGGCAAGACAATGGGATGGCCGTATGAGTTTGTGAAGCTGACGCCAGAGGAGAAGCACGCTCGGCGTGATGTGCTCGATCGTTACGGCCTCATCGCCCACTGTTCCGCACTGGCGCCCATTCTCGTTTTTGGCCTCATCCACCTCGTGCGGCTGACATATCGCTATGCTACGGGGACCTTGCGCGGCGTCGACGGCCAGGGCACCTATGCCGAAATTCCCAACTCGCCGGCCTTCAAGGCGCAAGAACATACGGCCGCCAGCAAATTCCAGACGGCATGGGCCAAGTTTAGATGGTGGATGGGCGATGAGTTTCGCCTCGCTGGAACCAGCTGGGGCCGCAAAGAGGAATGGACCATAGGACTTTTTTGGACAGCTTGGTTGCTGCTGCTCTGTTTTTTAGAAACTGGAAAAGGTCAGTACTAGGATCACCCTTCAACCAATAGGCAGTCAATTAGCCAGCTAACCCGCATGATAGACTACTTTCACCTTACGAAGCGCTTCGGTATCATCGCCGTGTCGCAGATGCCGATCCAATACCTATTATCCCTCAAGGCTCTGAACCCCTTTGCCTGGGCCTTGGCGTCGTCGCATGAAGAAGTCAACCATTACCACCGCATTCTCGGCCGCATTAGCTACTGCCTGGTGCTCGTACACTTGGTTCTTTATAATATATACTATATCATGGCCAGCAAGTGGGTAGCCAGAATCTTTGCGCCCGATATCTTCTGCGGCGTATTAGCCTCGCTTCTATTCCATGCTATTGTCATCACGGCCATGAGAAGGATACGCGAAGTTGCCTATCGCGTCTTCTTCATCACTCATCTGGCCGGCGCCTTCTTTGCCCCCACGCTGCTCATATTCCACGCCAGGTCTGCGAGGTGGTATGCCATTGAGTGCTGCGTCATCTTCCTGTTTGATCTTGCTGTGCGCAAACGCTATTGCACCGTGGCGCTGGCCACGATCGAAGCTATCCCCGGCACGACCCTCGTCAAAGTCACCGCACCGCTTCCACCCGGACATCTGGATTCCTTCCGTGGTGCACCGGGATCACACGTCTACGTCAGCCTGCCCACTGAAGGCCGCAAGGAATCGGTCCCCGCGTCGCAGTCCGCCCTCTTTGACTACTCATACAACCCGTACTCAGTCGCCTCCCTCATCGAGGATGCCGATGCCATCGGTTTCGTCGTGCGCGCGCGGCGTGGCGCCATGAGCCGCGTCCTCACCGCCTACGCCGCGGCCACCCCAACCGCCGAGTCCCCCGAAGACGCCAAGGTGCGCCTCTCCATCGAAGGGCCCTACGGCGCCATGGCGCACAAGTACCGCGCCCTTCTCACCAGCGGTGCCAGCCGCGTGCTCTTCGTCGCTGGCGGCGTCGGCGCGACCTTTATTCTGCCCATCTTCCAGGCCGTGCAGGCCGAGTTGCCGCTCGCGCGTCTGCAAATGATCTGGGCTATTCGCGCGGCCGGCGACGCGACGTGGGCCGTGCCGGCCAGCGCAGGCAGCAAAACTGTGCTCAATGACGAGCGCATACAACTCTACCTGACGGGCGACGTCGCCGCTACCCCCCAGCCCGACGGCGGTGGTGAAGGCGCCTCCGCGGTGGAACTGCAGTCACTGCCGCCATTACGCAGCGCCTCTGGTCGGCGTGCGCGCATGCGCAAGGCCGATCAGAAGAACCGGCGTCGGCCCAACTTTGAAAAAATTGTCGACGAGGCGTTTAAGCTCAGCGCGCAGGGCGTGGTCGCGGTCGTGGTCTGCGGACCGAAAGAGATGGCGGACGAGGTGAGACGCTGCGTGCGGTCGTGGGTGATGAAGGGCCGCAAAGTGTGGTACCACAACGAGAGCTTCGAATGGTAGAGCTCGAGGGTGCAACAGTACAGCAATTCTTTATACATCCACTCTACGACGACTGAATTGTACATACATCTCGCTTATATACTGCCCAGCCCCGTTCAAGCAGACCCTGTAATCCAGCGAGCAGCGTGCAAGTTTTGAAAATCACGTAAAACGGTAGAAACACCGACATTTACACGTAAGAATGCTGTCTAAAACCTCTGATGATATGATGCGGCGTCACTTCGCTCTCTGCTTGGGCATCGTTGCGACACGCACCAAAGCTAATGGCTGCTCTCGCTGGGCATCCCCGTGTACACTTTTAATGTCATTGACTATCCATATAATGCGAATAGGCTCAGTACTCTGGCACATACGACCATAGGCAGTAGAGAAACACCGCGTCTCGTTTGCTCCGCTGAAGTTAAGCTACTGACCGGCAGATTAGTAGTTGGGTCGGTGATGACCAGCGAACCCCGGCTGTTGTATGTTTTTTTTTTTATCCTTTTTACCATTCTGTACATGTGTGGCCGTTTTGGTTCTCAATTATGCAACTCATATAGACAAAAGGAGACAAATGCTCGCTGGATTAAATCTGTTGTACATGTAAATGGGCAGAGTTTCTGTTATTCCGACACTGGTACTAATAGGCATTCATCTTCGCAAATGGCTTTCGTGCTCTCGTCTCCTCTATACTAAATGACCCCAGCGCCAGTACTAGTCGCCAAAAGAAGCACACACACACGCACACACACATATTGAAATAGTCTCGGGGAAACGAGACAACAGTAAACGCCAGAACTCAAAGTTGCATAAGAGGATGAGCCAATATTCTACGATCTGACAGTTGGTGCTCTTCTCCGTTTCGTTAACTACTGTCGGTAACGAGAGAGATGGGCCATGATGTTCTGCACCGCGGCCGAGTCACCGTTGGCTGCGCCGCCGGGCGCTGGGGGGCCGGGATGAGGATAAGGAACCTGGCCACCAGCGTAAGCGCCGCCATAGTGAACAGCAGCCGGCGCAGTAGGAGGGGCTTGCACTGCGGGACTACCGCCGAGGGCACCAAGGAGGGCGTGGATGTCGACCTGCGCATTGCCCGCGGGTGGCGCAGCCGTGTTCGGAATGTTATTTGGTACAGGCGCGGCCATAGCAGAGAGAACTCGCTGCAGGGTCGCGTTGTCGACGTGACCAACGAGCTTGGCAACATCGGCAATGTTAGGGGCAGAAGCAGCAGCAGCAGGCACGGACTGGGCGTACGGGGCTGGAGGAGGAGCGGCATCATAGGGGCTACCGTGCGGAGGACGTTGCTGGGGGGGAGGATGGTACGCCTGCTGGTAGCCGCCATAGGGCTGCTGAGGGTATGCAGCGGCGGCGGTGCCGGCAGCCTTGGCGCGGAGGACGACCTCGCCGGCTATGGTGGGATCCAGATCGACGTACTGATCGAAGCGCACATTGTTGGAGCCACCGGAACGATCGAACACCTGCACAGGAATCTTGCCGATGCTCTGAGCGCGCATATCGAGCTCCACAACGGCATGGACGCCCTCGGCTGCTTGGCGCTGAATCACCTGGTCTTTTGGAAACCGAGGATGCAAGAACATAACTTCCGGCCGCAGTCCCCTTTTTCTGAAAGAGTCTTCGACAAAGGCGACAAAATCGCGGTTGACTTCTTGCTGAAGAATGATCTGGATGTCGGGAACATCGGCACCATACCTTCTAGGCAGGTCGATTTCTTGCTCTTGATGACGGGAGCGCCCACCATACGGACTGTTACTTCGCTGCCGATACCTGCCCTTGTCGTGTCTACCATAGTCGGGAGATCTGGAGCGATCACGCCCGCGGCCAGAGCCATGAGTCTTGTCACGGCCGCTGTACGAGTCATCGCGCTCATGATAGCTTTGGCGACGGGGTGAGTGATGGCGACCCCCGCGGCGATCATCTCTGTCGCGAAACTTGTCGCCTTTGCGTGGGCCATCTCGGCCGCGGCCGCCTCTCTCTGGGCTTCTGTTGCGTTCCTTTTTGGACTTGTCCTGAAGCTTCGATATCTCAAGGTCTGCTTTCTGATTAGTTACTGCAAAACGGAGATACAACGTGCTACTGACGAATACGACGACCCTTGATCTCAACACCTTCGAGATTTTGAACGGCCCTCCTGCCCTCCTCGACAGTGTGGTATTGAACAAAGCCGTATGCCGACTTTAAAGAGATTTGAGCCAGTCTGCCGTATCTGTGAAAGATTTCAAACACATCTCTCTTTGAGACTTTGTCACTTGATAAGTTTCCTGGCACATGTTAGCGGTCGAGCTATACGTTGGCTTTGGCAATGTTTGCGGCGTACCAATAAACAGACGTGAGCCTTCAGGGAAGCGGTCCCACTTGGCTTCAGACATGTACTGTCTCTCGTCGGCCATGAATTGGTCCCAGAGACACTGATACTCGTCTCGGGCTTGCTGAGCTGGGGCAGACGCGGCAGGCGTAGCATTTGGCACAGAGTCACCATGACTGGCTTGGGGTAGCGGCGGGATGGCACTATAAACTTCATTTGAAGTCCCGACCGCAGATTGAGGCGCTTGTAAGGGTTCCTGTAAAGAGGTCTGGCTATACGAATGGGCCGCTGGTTGTGGGATAGGCGGGCGAGGCGGGAGTGATGATGTGGAGGCTAGGGTCGTTGGACTGCCATTTCCGCTAATTGCAGCTGGTAGGCTTGCGGATTGGGTGGCAGCTGGGTTGGTAGCAACATGCGATTTATCGACATGAAAGTCCAGGGATGAGCTGGGCTCGTCTTGCGAGAATGGCTGCGCATCATGTTGGGGGTCTGCCGGAGGAGTCCGGGGCGCTTTGTTTGCTTCAACAGCTGGGACAGTGGCATCAAGGCCTGCGTGTGTCTGGGCGGCAGGTTGGGAGCCTGGAGCGTCGGACGTGCTCGGCGAGGGATGACTGCTAGAAACGGGAACAGAGGAGCTTGCCGCGTCCTTTTGAGCTTGAATGGGCTGGGCTTGGCAGACAGCCGAGTGTGGCGCAACTGATACGTCTACGGAGGCGTCCCGGTCCTCCTCTGCTTGGTCTGAGCCGACGGGTGAGTCAAACATTTTGGCATAATCGTCGTTGGGATCTTGATCGCCCGTGTCGGTTGGTACTGGTAATTGAGGGTCAGTGTCCTCGGCGTAGGCATCGTCAAAGCTGTCATCGTCTACAAAGTCGTCGTGGGCGGCTTCGTTGGTGGGATTGGCGATGACTTGATGCGCCTTGTCTGGCGCGTCTGCGACTGCGGCAACCATAGCCTCGATGCTATCAACGGCGTCTTGTAGCGCTGGAACGACAAGAGGCGCGCCAGTATGTAAAGGAGAAGGTGAGACGGGCGAGAGACTGGCCGCCGTTGCGTGGATTTCGGGTTCCTGTTGGTCTGTCATGTGCGACTCCGCTGTGTTTGGCTGCAACACGCAGTGGTGGAGCTACCTTTGGGTGAGGGCGTGGGCTGAGGCGATGCTGAGACTACTCCATGCAGTTGTATCGCGGACAAGAGTCGCTGGTTAGGGGATGGCGCTCAAATTTAGAGGAAGGTGGAAAGTGTGAGGGCTGCGTGAAAGACTTGGAGTGTGAAAATTGTGTTGGTGAAAACGTTAACACGTAGGTAGTCGCGGTTGTTGGGTGGATTTGTCAAATGGACGGATTCAAACTCTTTGGAGTATATCCCCGACTGATATAGAGGACAAAGTAGTGACGATAGTAGTCGAGATGGAAGAAGCTGCGACAGAGCGCAGGCTGAAGAGCACAAGTTGAAGAAAAAAGTTGGTTGGGTGAAAGAAAAGACGGGACGAACAACAAATTCTGGTGAAAATTGAAGATGGTGGCTGAGAGCCTGGAGCCTAATGCTGTGTACCTGGTAATAGGTAATAATGAAAAATTTCAGGCCCCAAAGCCGCGCGCTAGGCGATTTTGAGCGATGCAGGCGCTACGTGGTAGGTAGGGGCGGTCACCTAATGCGCGCTGCAGCGTGCTGTAGGCAGGTGGCTACCGTGGGGCGCGGCGGACAAGAGGTGCAGGTACCTAGGTACTGAATAATACCGATTACATCAAATTTGGGGAGCGACACCGGAGACTCTTGTGTTAATCCGTGCCAAAATAGGTCTATAATTAACGGCCGTGCCAATGTATTCAATTTCAAAAGGTTTAAAACAATAGCCATCGTCTTTCAACACGACGACGAGGGCTTGTCACGGCCTATGGTCTGCAAACCATCGCAGCAAGCCACCTGCAACCACCTTCATGCACCTGAGATTACAGCACCAATAACCCACTAACAGGAGCAAGAGGAGGTCAGAGGATCACTGAAACAGCAGTGGGGTGCCGCTGTAACCAACCATCACGCACGGTCGCCAGACCAGACCAGATATCAAGGCCATGACACCATCAATTCTCTTCGACACCACGCGTTTGCGGTGGGCAACGGCCGATGCTATCCGATAACTAGCGCAGCCAACTCATTACGACACATTGGACCTATCAGCTGGGTCAGCATCTCATTTCTTCCAACGGCCGCCTGCATCGATCGGCGCTTCTTCCCTCAGCTCTGGGTGATCTGCCACAATGCGCTTGAGGTCAGCATTGGTGCCACGCGTCGTCCTTTCTCCAACGTCCAAGTCCAAAGCACCATCCCCAGTGGTATCTCGGATAGCATGTATACGACACAAACGCTACAGTGCCTTTGATTCGGACCTCGATAAGGACGCCCTCGCCGTGGCGCGGAAATGGCATGCGTCCTTTGAGCCATCTCAGCTACCAAGTGGCACGACAACATATGCTCGATCAAGCGGCCCAGGCGGCCAACATGTCAATAAGTGTGTTTCCTATTTATGTAGTCATTATTTGATGCAGTATTGACAGACCAAAGAACCGAGACAAAAGCCATCTCCGTGTTCCCCGTCAAGGATCTTCTAGCCGTCATCCCGCCCATCCTTCACCCCAGCCTACGCACATCGCCGTATTACACGGCTGGTAGCGATTCACTCACTTTTCAGGCCCAGACCCATAGATCGAGGACAGCAAACGCCGATGAGAATCGCGCAAAGTTGGTGTCTGTTATCAACCAGCTGTATGACGAAGCCGTGCCCGCAGAGACAAGCAGCGACAAGCATGCCAAGTACAAAGAGGTGTATGTGATGGCCTGTATACCTTGCGGCCTTCTCTATACTAACCAAGCCAGAACCAAGCGATTCCATGACTCCAGGCTCAAGGACAAGAAATTTAAAGGCTCAAAAAAACAATCTCGGCGTGGAGGTGACATGTGAGCCCCCAAGCTCACCTCTCACCTCTCGACCATGATGCCTGGCATTTTGCAGGCCTTATTCCCACAACACCAATGAATAGCTGTCGAAATTTGGATAATGGCGAAAGAGAGACGTTGGCTGTCCTAAATTGTACTAATATAACCTTGTAAAATTACGGAGCAAATAAGCACACCGGGGCGCATTCAGTCTAGAGCCGGTAGCCTAGCTAAGCTAGGAATTACATTCTACATCATTGAGCGACAGAAGCCTCCTCAATGCAGTTGAAAATAGAGTCTCCCGCATTTTACTTGAGTATTCGCAGGACGATCCGTGGCAATACAAAGCGAAACGATCTGAGCCGGCTTTATTGAGCCCTCTGCTGTCTGCCGCTGACCAACCCGCCGACGACCGCTTCTCCCCCCACCTATCTCCCCCACCTGTCCTAGACACCATGCCCAGCGCATGCATTTCGGCTTCCCTCTCATACTGGCAAAACTTTATGTCGCCACCCATTGTTTAGACTGCGAGACAACGCCGGCGACCACCTCTCTCCCCTATTGTGAACGGCCAACGCAGAGGCGATACCCATACACGACTGGACAGCCTGGGGCGACAAGGTCTCGAGCGCGCACCGGACGGATCGACGATCAGTCCCTGGACATTGCCAGATAAGACATGGCGAGCCAGCAGGCGACTGCCTCGCCACAACCAGCGATCCAGCCTTGCCGCTACAAGGTCGGAAAGACGCTCGGTGCAGGCTCGTACTCGACGGTCAAGGAGTGCGTGCACATCGACACAGGCCGGTACTATGCCGCCAAAGTCATCAATAAGCGCCTCATGGCAGGGCGAGAGCACATGGTAGGTTGGGCGCTGTCAACCGACACATCCCATCTCGACAACCACATCTTTTCTTGCTAACTCACGAGTGCGCGGCAGGTGCGAAACGAGATTGCGGTGCTGAAAAAGGTGTCAATGGGCCACCAGAACATCCTGACGCTGGTCGACTACTTTGAGACGATGAACAACCTTTACCTGGTGACGGACTTGGCGCTCGGAGGCGAGTTATTTGACCGCATCTGCCGCAAGGGGTCGTATTTCGAGTCGGACGCGGCCGACCTGATCCGGGCGACGCTGTCGGCGGTGGCGTACCTGCACGACCACGGCATCGTTCACCGCGACCTCAAGCCGGAGAACCTGCTGTTCCGGACGCCCGAGGACAACGCGGACCTGCTGATTGCCGACTTTGGGCTGTCGCGCATCATGGACGAGAGCCAGTTTCACGTGCTGACGACAACGTGCGGCACGCCCGGTTACATGGCGCCCGAGATCTTCAAGAAGACGGGCCACGGCAAACCCGTCGACCTGTGGGCGCTCGGCGTCATCACGTACTTTTTGCTCTGCGGCTACACGCCCTTTGACCGCGATACCGACTTTGAGGAGATGCAGGCCATCCTCAAGGCCGACTACGCCTTTGCGCCCGTCGAGTACTGGCGCGGCGTGTCGTCGCACGCAAAGGATTTTGTCCGCCGCTGCCTGACCATTGACCCCGCGCGCCGCATCACCGCCCACGAGGCCCTGCAGCACCCGTTTGTCACCAGCGACGCGCCCTCGGACGGCGCCGGCGAGAACCTACTCCCTACCATCAAGAAGAACTTCAACGCCCGACGCACCCTCCACGCCGCCATCGACACCGTCCGCGCCATCAACAAGCTGCGCGAGGCTCAGCACCTCATGATGGACGGCGCCCACTCCAAGGAGCCCTCCCGCGGCGGCGGCGGCGGCGGC
>JAPERH010000376.1:0-28953 GCA_030411535.1 Beauveria australis
TTTATTTTTTATTTTTTTATTTTCTTCATCTTTTTACAAATATAGATAAAGTTCTAAAGTTTCGTCTTTTCGCCGTCCAAACATGCAGAGGTACTTGCGGTGGGGGTTGGTTGGCGCAACCAAAAAATCTACAGGGACTGGACTCTCTCTGCATTCGCACATCCAGCACTTCACTTCTCGTCTCGCCACCAACCTGTAGCAACAAGAAAAAAAAAACCCTCAGGCCACCACCATGGTACGGATCAAGGAAAGATATCTTCTCGTCAACATACTCTACCCACCCGAGTCCGCCAACAAGCACAAGTCTGCCGTGCCATCGTTTGTGGTGCAGCATCAACCCACAGTCGAAAATCTTACGGCCCAGCTCCTTTTAAAGGCCATTCGCAACGACGTCTCTCTGCTGTTTGGAGACCATGGCTTAGGGGCTCTTGGAGGAAACCTAGCAGGTATGTGTATAAAGATGCGCGCAGCCACCGCAGTCCATCGTCTCTGATTACCAACCAGTCAAATACTTGTCCCTGGCCACATCAACCATCATTCTAAAGTGCCACAGGGAGCACTACCGCATGCTTTGGGCCGCCCTCACCCTCATGGACCATGTCCCCGTCAAGGATGGACGCCCATGTATATTCCGCGTCGTCCGAGTCAGCGGCACCATACGAAAAGCTGAGGAGGAAGCAATTCGTCAGGCACGGGCTCTGATATTAGCAGCCAAAGACGGCAATGTCCTCAGTGCTTTTTTACCTGTCGAGTCAGTCGACAATCACACAGAAGATGAACAAGAGGTTCAAGTACAGGATGAAGATGTGCAAATGGTCAGCGACGATGGCTGACGGGGTATCATTGTTTTCTGACTACTTTGATGCCACTATCAGCTGGGACCGACATATCCCCAAAGTCTGGGTCCATCTCGGGGTTACTTGGCGCCGACGGTTGCGGCGCCTGTACATCCATGTCCATGGCCTGTTGTTCCTGCTCGCGGCGGGCCTCCTCCTCCGCCTCCTGTTCCATCCGATCATATTCGTCCTTCTGATCTATCCATCGCTCCTGGATATCCTGGACGTCCATCAAGGATGCCTCATTCCGCATCGTCACTGCCCACACAGTGTCGTTTGCACCCTCGGCGCTGCCAAAGACATATCCGCCGGCTCTATCTATTATCCGAAGAAGATGTGTCACGCTCTTCTTATTCTCAATTGCCAGCACTTCGTAGCGCACCAGCCCATAGCTTTCAATCATGTTTGCAATGGCCTCGTTCAATTTTCCAAACTTGTCGCTTCGCAGCGCGGGAGATTCGGCCTCGAGATAGGGAGTCAGATACGTGAGGTCATCGACGTCTGTGTAGTATTCGAGGTTGAAAGGGAGCTCGTCATATGAGGCGACTTTGTCAATCTTGGAGAGAACGTTGACGTGTGGCATGTCCATTTGAATCATGGCGCGAAGGGAAAGTAGAACATTGGACACATATAGGGAGGGCTGGCTGAGGCAGATGGAATCGGAGAGGTGGACAGCAACAAACTTGACAGCATTAGCGCAAGCATCATTGAATGAATGTCAACGTAACTTACTCGGAAGCTGTTTTTCTGTAATTTGAAGATGATGTTTCGTAAAGAGTTGTGATGTGTATATAGCTCAACTTGGCCAGGGCAGTCAAATAAAATATAATCCTGATCGAATTCTTTCAGGCCCTCTTCCAGCCATTCGTAGTTGTGCTCCAGCTCTTCGAGGGCGTAAAGAATGCCGCCGTTGGGACCCAGTCTGTCCTCTCGCATAATGTCTTCGAGCTTGACGAGGCTCCGGATATCGAGAGCGCACGGGTAATTCGTATGGTCGTTTGCTGGGTCAAGATTCACGACAGAGCATGCGCGGCCGATTGCGCCCATGAACTGGTGCACTGTCGCCGAGTTAGTACCCGGCATGGCGATGCAGCTGGTGGTGGTGGGTGTGACGTACTGCCATCGCAGTAGGTGCTCTTGCCCGAGCCTGGGCTACCTAGCACGAGCTGAGCAAAGGGCATCAGGATTCCTCGGATATTTGGACGCCTGCTTCTTTTTGGGACTATCCTCAAGGCTCGCGATGCCTTGAATTGTAGCTGCAAAAGGTTAAATGGTCGAGCTTGCTTTTAGGTAGGATTACAGCGTGTGCCCCTCCAAAAGCCGCCCCAACTTTTCGGTGGGCCTTGCGCTGTAGCGGCGAAACCTCGGCCTGAGCGGCGCTGGACTCCGCAAACTAAAAATTCCAGCTGCCAAAAGGCTCTTCCAAACTAATTTTCCCTTACCCACGCAAAAATCTCCTCAGCTCTCTCTGCCTCCGGCCGCAGCTTTCTCGCTGACTGGCACGCCAACCTACATGATGCCCTACCACCGCGTCAGAGCTCATAACCAGTCATGGCGTCCGACCTATCAACTGCTGCCACTCTGGCGGGCAGTCTCACTGTCGACATACCCGTCATGAGCACTTCGGCCGTTGAGGAGGTCCCCAAGGCAAGCTTCGGCTGGTTCGGCATCCTTGGCTGGATTGTCCTCAGCTTGATCAACCTCGTGTCCATGGCCCTCTACTGGTCCGCCCGCATCGTCACCATCACTATTCCCAGCCTACTCTACGCGCTACTTTCTGCAAGCTGGACGGTGACGATGAACGCTACCACACTGTACGTATTGAACACCTCTCGACTTGTGCCCGTTCTAACATCTTGCAGCATCTTCATATTGGTAGCAATCGCTTCAGCAGTTAGCTGGGTGGTGAGATATCGCATCCTCAACATGTACTCGCGACTACCGCCCGAGCCTCAACGCAAGGAGCCAGACATCGATCTTTTCCCCGATACCCACGAGGAAGGCATGAAGTCGGGACTCTCCAACTATCTAGACGAGTTTCTAAGCGCCATCAAGATATTTGGTTATCTTGAGAGACCCGTTTTTCACGAATTGACCCGGAGCATGCAAACCAGGAAACTGATTGCAGGAGAGACGATCAATTTGGAAGAAGAAAAAGGCTTCTGCATTGTTGTCGATGGCCTGGTGGATATTTTTGTCAAGACCGGCCAAGATGCCAGCCATTCGGGCTACTCGTCGGCCGACCAGTCTTGCCATGGCTCCTCCGAAGACGAAGAATACATGGCCCGCGGTCAGCAAAAGTATCACCTTCTGACCGAAGTCAAGAACGGCGCGCCCATGTCTTCGTTATTTTCCATCATGTCCCTCTTTACTGAGGATGTCAAGTTGACAGTCGTGGATGAGGAAGAAGGCGCTGAAACCGGCCCTTTCGTACCAGCATCAATGCCAAATACTCCAAACCTCAATGCTAGATCTGGCAGGCATATTATTGTGCCTGACCGCGACGCACCGCCACAGGCGTCTCACGGAGTTGCTGGCCCTAACATACCTCCTATGTCTTTGAACGATGCGGTGCCTGCCATTCACCAACCACCGCAGAGACCCAGGGCACTGAAGCGTCGTGTCTCGCAGTCTGTTCATCCGGACATCATTGCCCGAGCGACGATGGATACCACAATTGCAATCATACCTGCCCAGGCATTCCGAAGACTCATCAAGATTTACCCCAAAGCCACAGCCCACATCGTCCAGGTTATTCTTTCTCGTTTTCATCGTGTCACCCTCGCACACGCCTTCAATTACCTAGGCTTGACTGGTGAAGTTCTTCAGACAGAGAAGAATATTCTCAAATACACTTGTTGTCAACTTCCCAATATCTTACGTGGAGACGCTCTCTCGCGACTAAAGGAAAAGTTCAAGCGAGAGAGAGAACGAATGAAGGATGGCCAAGAATCAAAGGGGATTGCATTACACAATTCTACCGTCAGTCGCCGGCGACGTTCAAATACAGCCCTCCGCAAAGAGGCGGTTATGCATGCCCTATCTAAGCAGCGCACTTCGTCCATGTCTAGCAATGTTGGTTCGCCGCACGAACGTTCCTCTCGCCACAATAAGCCGCAACCTGGCGACCTGCTAGCCAATATTCATCAGGCTCGAAGCGCTCACACCCCGTCGGGCTTAGATCCCAAAACACCGCTAGCTCAGCAGTCTTTCAATCCCTTTGATTCTGAGAAGCATGCAAGAATATCCGTCGACCCACGCGATCTTGCCGAAGAAGATGACCTGTTCCGCACTTGCATTCTCGAGTGCATATTCAAGACCCTTGGTCTCGATCACGGTGGTACAACCTCTAGAGAGCCAGAATCGATAGAAGCATCTCCACGTATAGGTTACATGGATCAACGGCGGGCACGGACGGCTTTTGCGAGCAATGCTTTCGGGTTTATGGGCCCATTCGAGACGTCGATTGATGGCGAAACCGAATCTGTCACCTCTAGTAATATGGGGTTACATGGGACGCCGAGTGCTTATCTGCTCTCGCAAGAGATGAAGAATGAGATGGAAATCGTCTTCTTTCCAAAGGGGTCTGTCCTAATTCAACAGGGAGAGAGAACTCCCGGCATATATTATGTTGTCGACGGTTTCCTGGATATTGGGGTTAGCAAGGAAACTTCCCGTGATATTCTGCACAAGACCCGACCAAAGACACCGGAGACGAAAAGCCCAGACAGGCCTAGTAGTGGTGGCAGCCACGATCGACCAGAAACCCAAAAATACACTGCTCGTCGCCGCAGCGTTGCTTTGGTGAAACCTGGCTGCATTGCTGGATATATCGGTGGTGTCTCGTCTTACCGCTCCTACATCGATGTAGTGGCAAAGACGGACGTATACGTTGGCTTCCTTCCCCGTGCATCATTGGAGAGAATTATCGACAAGTATCCGATCATTCTACTCACCATGGCAAAGAGGTTGACTAGTATTCTGCCACGTCTCATCTTGCACATTGATTTTGCCCTGGAATGGGTACAAGTCAATGCAGGCCAGGTCATTTTTCACGACGGCGACGAGAGCGAGGCTATCTACGTGGTCTTGAATGGTCGACTTCGACTTGTCGAAGAAAGGAAGGATGGCGGTGTCGAGGCAAAAGCCGAGTACGGTCAAGGTGAAAGTGTTGGTGAGCTCGAAGTGCTTACGGAAACGGCTCGCTCCGGAACCCTGCATGCAATTCGAGACACCGAGATCGTCAAATTCCCACGGACGCTGTTCAACAGTCTCGCGCAAGAGCATCCCAACATTACCATCAAGATTTCAAAAATCATAGCGGCTCGTATGAGGGCCATGGTGGATGACCCATCGAGTGTATTTGGTGCCGACGCCGGCTCTGGCTCCATTCGAAACCACGGTAAATCCACGATGAATCTGCGGACTGTCGCAATCCTGCCAATTACTACAGGTGTACCTGTGGTTGATTTTGCTAGTCACCTCATGAACGCACTTTCTCAAATGGGTATGCCGAATGGTGCTACCTCACTTAATCAAGCCGCCATTCTGAACCATTTGGGCAAGCATGCTTTCAGCAAAATTGGAAAACTACGACTGTCTCAGTACTTGGCAGATTTGGAAGAAAAGTATGGACTCGTGGTCTATGTTGCCGGTAAGACTTTTTCCTTTTACTCTTACACACTTTCTCTCAATCGAATGATGAGCAATCCAAAGCCAAAGGCACCGCCGCTGATGGTTCTTTAAACTCTAATTTTTTCCTGACACGATTGACTACACTCTGCCAATTTCTGCATCCACAATTTGACAGAGGCTAACGTCTTGATAGATACCAGTGTTAATTCACCTTGGACGCAAACCTGTATCGCACAGGCCGACAGCATTCTGTTAGTTGGCTTGGCTGTAGGGTTGCCTGAAATAGGCGAGTATGAGCGATTCATGCTCGGCATGAAGTCGACCGCCTGGAAATCGTTGGTATTACTACATGCAGAACGCTATTCAAAGCCGGGTCTGACTAGATCCTGGCTACGAAACCGTATGTGGATCAACGGCGGCCATTTCCACATCCAGATGGCTTTTACAAACAACGAGGTCAGGGTAATACCGACTTCGAAGAAGCTCGGCCAAACGCTCAAGCAACAGCTGCAAATCTTGCAAATTGAGATTCAAAAATATACGACAAAGAAAGCTCAGCGCTATTACATCCCTGATTCGCCAATGAAGAGTGATTTTCATCGCCTGGCTCGTCGACTCTGTGGCAAGTCTATCGGCCTGGTTCTCGGTGGTGGCGGAGCGCGTGGTATTGCTCACATAGGCATCATTCGAGCAATCGAGGAAGCAGGTATTCCTATCGATATTGTGGGTGGTACATCCATAGGCTCATTCGTAGGAGCCTTGTACGCACGCCATGCCGATGTGGTGCCCATGTTTGGCCTTGCGAAGAAGTTTGCTGGCCGCATGGCAAGTCTATGGCGTTTTGCACTTGACTTGACCTACCCCTCTGCTTCTTATACCACTGGCCACGAGTTCAACCGAGGTATCTTCAAAGCTTTTGGCAAAACACAGATTGAAGACTTTTGGCTCGAATTCTACTGTAATACCACCAACATTACAAAGAGTCGAAACGAGTTCCATACCAGTGGTTACGCATGGCGTTATATTCGCGCCTCCATGTCTCTTGCTGGCCTGCTTCCTCCTTTGTGCGACGAAGGCAGTATGCTACTCGATGGAGGCTACGTCGACAATTTGACTGTCTCACACATGAGGGGGCTCGGTGTCTCGAGCATCTTTGCCATTGACGTTGGTGCCGTTGATGACGACACACCGCAGACGTATGGCGACTCCCTGTCAGGCATGTGGGCATTTTTTAATCGCTGGAACCCGTTCTCTTCGCACCCCAACCCGCCCACGCTGGCCGAGATTCAGGCGCGCCTTGCCTACGTCTCAAGCATCGACGCGCTCGAGAGTGCCAAGCAAATCGAGGGCTGCATTTACATGCGACCTCCGATTGAGGCATACGGGACTCTCGACTTTGCCAAGTTTGACGAGTTGTACCGACTTGGGTACAAGTACGGCCAGGACTTTATGAAGAAGCTGCGCGAGCAGGGCAAGCTACCGCTGTCCGAGGAAGCGGAAGCAAAGCAGTCCATGCGGCGCACGACTGCACGCAGACGAGCAAGCATATAGATTTAAAGATGCATATTACCGAATGCACAAGTACTGCATAATACACGATTCGCGCCCATTTGAATACACGCAAATTTTGGATTAGTGATCTTGGTTTGAGTGGTTTGAGTGGTTTGATGTAAAGTGATGCAACGCCATACACGTCTCGTCAGCATGCTCTGTTTCTTTTCATTTCTATATACAAGGAAAGATCGCGTGATTTACATCTCGTGCCTCGTTCTCCAGTTTGTCACTGTGTACTCTATACTTTTGCCAGCAGCGCCTCCGTCTCCCTGACAATCAAGTCAAACGTGGCCTGGACGTGCTCCTCGCGAACCGCCGCTGTGCTCGTGGACACGCGAATTGCAAACGTCCCATTGACCACCGTGCTCGTCAAATACACCTTGCCCGACGCGTTGAGCGTCTCGTAGAGCGTCTCGGTGCGCGCGTTCCTCTCGTGCTCGTCGGCGCCGACGACGCGAAACGAGACCAAGGCAAACCTGGCGCGCGTAAACAGTGTAAAGAGGTCCGGCCGCGCGGCCAGCTTGTCGTCGAGCGACTGGCCGAGCGCGATGCCGCGGGCGACGTGCGCGCGCAGGCCCGCGATGCCGTAGCTGCGCAGCACGAACCAGAGCTTGAGGGAGCGGAAGCGGCGGCCGAGCGGGATCTGCCAGTCGCGGTAGTCGGTGACGAGGTCCGAGTCGCTGAACTCGTTGCGGAGGTAGGCGGGCTTGATGCTGAGCGCGGTGATGAGGTCGGCGCGAGACCGCACCCACACGGCGGAGCAGTCAAAGGTGGTGAGGAGCCACTTGTGCGGGTTGAAGTTGAAGGAGTGAAAGGAGGCAAACGGAGGCGTCAGGTGCTGGTACTCGGGGAGCAGCAGCGCGGAGCCGGCAAAGGCACCGTCGACGTGCACCCAGACCTCGCCACGGGGCGCAGCAGCAGCAGCAGCAGCATCACCGTTGCTGGTGGTGGTGCCATTGCTGTTGCTGTTGCTATTGTTGTCGGCGGCCAGCGTCGCGGCAATCCCCGCAAAGTCGTCGACGGCGCAAACGTCGGTCGTGCCAAACGTCGCCGTGAGGTAAAATGGCTCGAGGCCCTTGCCGCGCAGCTGCGCGAGCTTGGTGGCCAGCGCCTCGCCCGTCATCGCATACCCGCTCTCCTCGTCGACCGGCACCGTGTCAAACCTCACGCCCAGCACCTGCGCCGCTTTTTTGGTGCTCGAGTGCGCGCCCGCGCTGCCCAGCGCGACCAGCTTGCTCCTGTGCCGCCACGTCTGCTCCTCCTTGTCCTCGCCCTCTGGCAGGTGCGCCGTCACCTGCGCCAGATACTTGTCCCTCGCCGCGACCATTACCGTAACAATCGCCTCGGACGCGCTGCCATGGAGCACACCGCCTCCGTGCGTCGGGCCGCCGCTCAGGAAGCACTCGGGGAGTGCGAGGGCCTTGGCGAGCCAGTCGAGGACGACCGTCTCGAGCTCGGTGACGGCCGGCGAGCAGATCCAGTTGAAGTGGGCGCCGTTGAAGGCGTTGGACCACATCTCGGCAATGTTTGCCGGGTGGCTGGCCGTGCACGCAAAGAACGCCATGAATCCCGGGTGCGCCCAGTGCGTGATGCCGGGGAGGATCTTGGACTGGAGGTCCGCGGTGATGGCGTCCATCGACTCGCCCTCAAAGGGTGCGGCGTCGGGGAGGAGCGGGCGGAGGTAGCCTGGGGAGACGTCGGCGAGGACGGGACGCGACGGGATCGATTCATAATAGTCGGCGACTGCAGAGACGGGAAAAAGACAACTGGTTAGCCTGGATTGGTGAGCAGAACGGGCGAGTGCGGTTCGTGGGCGCGGGGTGGTGACGGTGTGGGGGAGGGGCAGAAGCAACAAAAGAGGCGGTAGTGCCGCGAGATCGGGCAGCTGCTGCGCTGCCAGGGGACGTGCAGAAAAAGAAAACAAAAGACCAGGGGCCGATCCGCTTCACATACTCTCGTCGATGGCCTTTTTGGCCTGCTTTCTATACTCGTTGATATCCATGACTTGTCGTTGCGGTGGTGCGCGGTTTGGTGCACGACAGAACTTGGCTCTAACTAAATACCACAAAGCTCAAAGCAAAGAAAATCTAGATTGTCAATTGACCGAGTCACGCAAACGGCAGGCAGCAGGGTGGGGGAGATGTCCATCGAATGTCAAAAAGGTCACCGCAGGGCGTGAATACGAAAAGCCAATGGTCAATAGTTGAAAATTGGAATTGCGCGGAATCGGGGTTCCGAACAGCCTCTGGGGCTCGTCTAGTCTCGTAGAGGTGCGCGATAATAGTGTGTGGGGAAGGAAGGTGGGATGGACGACCAGTTGCGTTGACCTGAAAGTTGATCCGCTGGGCAAGAGAACGAGTAGAAAGGAGTTGCTCAATTATTCGCTAAGCAAGGAGTGTATAAATAGATGTCTAAATGGTAAAAATTGCCCGGCACGGTAGGCCATGTTGCCTCCTCCTCTCGCAAGAATCGCAGAAAAAAAAAGTGATGCCCGTGATACGCCGTATAAACTGAAAACATCTAAAGAACCCAGTTTCTAACATCATTCCGATTCGTAAGGATGAGCGAATCGCCAAGCGCTGCTTGCTTAGTCAACCTTGATGGCGCTGCAACACAGTAAGTATATGATCAAATCATCGTTTTTGCCCGAGTCAACATACCTGTATATCCGCCTCACAAATGCATATGCGCTCAAAAAGCCAATCGTGCCCGTCAAGAGACCGTACACACAGCACGCGATCAACGTGTATATAAAAAACAGCATGCTGCTCACAAATCCTGTAATGTGCAGCTTAAACATGTAATACCACACAGAGTATGCAAAGATCCAGACGGCGCTGCTGCCGCCCACGAAAAATGACTGCCACCACCAGTGGTAGTTTTCCGAGCACAGCTGTATGTAAATGGTCACGACCGTCACCTCAGCAATTGTCACGATCAGAATCACTGACACGACTGCAAGGAAGCCGAACATGTAGTAGTAGCCACTCTTGTTCTGCCACAGTGACTGGAACACGAAAAGCAGCTCGATGAAGATGACGGCAAATGGAATCAAGCCGGCCAGCAGCACCGCCTGCATCGACTTGCTGTACCATGCGTGGTTCGGCAGCTGACGAGGAATAGCCGTGGTTCTGGTGGGATGCTGCCACCCGCCAGCCTTGACGAAGCCGTAGTACGCGCCGGCGTACACCAGCGGCACCTGGAAGCAGAGCCACAGGACCACAATCAGAACAAGCGAGCCAAACGGAATGGCGGTGCTGGAGGCCTGCGCCCAGACAAACATATTCACAATGAATACGAGCCCAAACATTAGCCCGGGAAACAGCAGCGCAGTCACCATGGCATTCTTGCGATAGTCCTTGCCGTCAAAGCTCTTGAACACGCGCGCGGAAAAGTAGCCTGAAAAAACGCCCGCAAATACGAATAAGCCCACACCAACACTGATGAAGCCACCACGGAAACTAGGGTTAAGGAATCCCAGAGCGCTGAGTAACACCAGCCCCATGGCCATGAAGAAGAGTTGCATGCCGGACCCCACGAGTGGCGCGAGCAGATAGCCACGCTGAGGTGCTCGAAAGACGTCCGTGTGCAGCTGTTTCCAGCCCGTTACATCTTCCAAGGCCTCTTCAGTATCAGAGAGATCAGCACCCAGACCATCGCCCACTTGGTCTAATAATCCCGTGGGCACGTCTTTCTTGACCCGCTTGCCACGAGACTTGCTCTCCATCGTCTCCTTGTAGCCTTTGATGTCCGAGTTGACGGTACGCGCAATAATGACCATGACAATGGCGGTCAACATGCCGCAGATGATGAGGGAGTTGACAATGGCAAGCCAGTGAATGCGCGCACCATCCTCCTGATTGACAAAGTACAGATCCCAGCGGTGGGACCACTCAATTGTGTTGTCTTCTCTAAAGTATACCGAGTATGTGTACGGGACAGTTAGAGTGCCAGACCCGGTATCGTCATCGAACGATCGCCGCTCGGTCTGCAGCAACTTTTCGTCGCCATAACGCGGCGCGGTCTCTGTCGTCGTGTTGGGTCCCATGTGGAGCTCTAGTGCGTGCTCAACATGCTGCAAGTCGACGGGACAGCCCTCAGCGTCGCGTTTGCTTCCATTGCCAATGCTCTTGGGATAGACCTCGAAGCCAACCACGATGTTCTCACCACGGTCGCCAGCCTTGCCAGGGGCCTTGCGATAGCGAATGACAATCGTGTGGTGGTTGTTCAGGTAGTAGTGGGTTTGCCCAGTCGAGGGCGACAATTCGCTGTAGCCAAGCTTGAACCCCGAAGCATAGTATTTTCGTGTCTTGTCGACACTGACGTAGCTTGTGGCGCCGGGTAGGTTATCAACGATCCACTCGGTCACGTAGCTATCACGGATCATATCCTTGGCGCGCCGCAGGTCGTCTGCGTTGAGCTCCTTGGTGCAAAGAGCTTTGCAATGCGTCTCCTTGTTCATAATCAATTCGATGTCGGACGTTCGGATTCGATCGCCACGGAGGACTTCGCCGAGATTGAGGGGCACGTTCTTGCCGCTAAGCAGGCCACCGAGAGATTTGGGATGCTCCGACGGAGGGCAGACAAATGGGAGGTCGTAATACGCATACTGAAGCTGAGTGCTGTCGGAATAGGCTTTGTTGACCATGAGAGGCACGGGCTCGCCAGTTTTGTAGCTTTTGATCGAGTATCCTAGCTCCAAGTTAGCCACGACCTAGGCACAAGGCAGAAGCGGCGAGGCCGCGCGCAAGGTGCGACATACCTGGGATGTAAAAGGCATCTACACAAGACAGTAGCAACAGGGACGCCAGACCACCAAGGCCAGAAGCTCGTAACCTGACCATGTTGCACAATCAAACTGTCAGGTCGTGTGACACGGTGTAGAGAGTGTTGGGCTCGGCTGCTTCGGAGTCAAGAATGACTGCGGCAAAGACGATCTAGGGTTATAGATGTGTTGGATCGAAGTCGACAGCACGCAGATAATCTTCAACCAGTCATCAAGATTTGAGCCCCTTGCAAGCAGCTCGAATAGAAGCTGTGGTTGGAATTGGTGGTGAAAACGAGTGTAATGGGCACTAATGGCCACGCAGGATCGACAAGGAGGAATACGAGGGGAGCTCGGGGTGTAACGAGGAGGCACAACGGAAGAAGGCGTCTCGTACAATGCTGATCTGGATGGAATAAGAGTTGCGTCGACTAGGTTCGTGAAACCGTGTCACGGAGGAGAGAGAAAAAAAAGAAAGGTTGAGGAGGAATGAAGCTAACGCCAAATGCACAAATGCAATCCATCTGTCTTGATGAGCGATGCAGGGTGCAAGGGGCGGGGCCGATTGAACGATGGGGGGAGGAATTGTGAGGTCCCACCAATTGGCGCTGCTTGACTTTTTTTAGGCTGAGCAGATCGCTGTAAAATTAAGCATTCACATTCACAGTGGACTTTTGGTCCCTCCTACGCACTGTACGAAGAGGCTGCCGGCACAAAATCGGGTGGAAAGAAAAGGGGGGGCCAACCAGCAGCGGCAGCCCGACGGCACTTTATTTTTAGCGGCGAACCAGGCCGCCCAATTTCTGCGGAAGTGCCCGACGGCCAATCACGTGCTGCGCAGCTGCCACGCCTCGCAACCGGGTCCGAACTACTAATTAAGCTACTTGCATGGATCGGCAATGACACGATGGATCTAGCGAGCTGATGCGCATTTCAAAAGTCGATGCTGTCATCTTGAAGTCTAGAGACTTTTACCGTCTCATGATTGCAAAAGTGAGTTTGTTGAAAACTGCTCTTCCAAGAACCAGTATGTTTGTAACTATATTACCGAGTATATATCTATGTCTCCTTTGTAGCATATGATGTGTAACCTTCGAAATGGCCAATACCTAGAAAAAAAGACAACGCTCGCAATGTCTATACATTTAACATTTCCCACGTAGACGCTTGAAAAGTCTAGAATCAACTTTAGAATGCTCCTAAGAATATGACTGAGGTTTAGAGCAAGGCTATAACGAATAAAAAAGCAAATTTCTCAGTGAATGACAGGTCGTGGGTATCGTGATGGAAATTAGGCGACCGGTGCTACTGGCATGGCCGCTCTACGGCTCAGCTCGCTGTAGCCAGGTAAAAGAGTGTTGGTCTGAGGTGCGTCGTCAGAGGCGGCGCGGCGGATGCGCGGGCGAAGGTAGCTGTCCGCCTCGGCCTCCTGATCACGGGCGATGACGCTCTCGAAGCTGGGTAACGCGCCGCCCTGGGGATCGTCGTAAATCGTCTCAACGCCGACTTGGACGGGCACCGACAGTGTCATGGTAGTGTTGGTGGGGCCAACGCTCACGCACAGCTGAAGGACGTAGGTACGTGAGATTAAGCACGAGTGGAAGGTGGGCAAGAAGATCTTGCGGTTGGTATTGGTGATGGTAAAGGGAAGGTCGAGGCTAGCGACATGCTTGATAGGCGAGGCAGCCTTTTTGTTACCGCTGCTCTTGCCTACGGCGTCGCTGTCCGGCGACAGGTGCGAGGTTGAGTAGCCCGAGTCGCGACGACCCGCGTCAACTTTTTCCTGCAGCCAAGAGATCTTGTCTACGGGCGTGTTGAAGAGGTTGCTCGTCGTGGTGTAGTTGAGGCACGGGTTGCTGTGATACGCGGTACGCGGGCCCAGATTAGGAAGGTAGTTGACGGGGGCTGCGCCGAAAAAGGTCGTAGATAGCAGCTTGGCCGAGACCGAGTTGATCTTGGGCGGGGCGGTATCGACTGAGTCGGGGACGAACTCGAGCTTGATATGCGCAACCGGCATGGACGCATCGCGGCCATCGGCGGAGAACATGACGGCCTCGGGCTGGGTCGAGATGGCCGTCAATTTGCCTGTCTTGGCAGAAAACAGGTTCTTGCGAATCGTCTTGGTCTTGCTCATGGTGTAACGCTCGTCACGAAACGTAATGTCGAGAGGGGCATCTTCAGGGCTGGCGGGGAGCACCTTGACGACGTGCTGGCCTTCCATGACCTTGAAGGCTGGAGCGTCCTGGTCCTGCTTGACGGCGCGAGCCTTGACGGCGTACTCGATCTGGGCCATCTCGGGAGCCAGGTCGTCAGCGCTCCAGAAGCCAATGGTCGGGGGCAGACGCAAGTGGTGGTCGAGGACAGTGTCGACGTCGCACTGATGCTTGCAGGCTCCAATGGGGAGCTGGTGAGGGACGACAAAGTGGAAGGGTATGGTGTAAGTGCGGCCGGCCTTGAAGACGCGGTCCTCGGGAATATTGTCCTCGGAAATGGGCATGCGCAGTTTCAGAAAGGGTCTGAATGAGTGTGAGGGGTACTGCTGGACAAAGTCTAGGCGTGTGGCGGCGATGCCAGTGAAGACAATGTCAAAGTGGTCAAAGGCGACATCCCGCGCCGTCTTGACAATGGCGCGGCCAGCAACGACAGAACCCGAAGTGTAGACTTTGGAGTTGTAATGGCGATCGATTATGACATCAATGGTAGGCTTAAGGGCGGCTACCGCCTTGGAGCGAGCAGCCGCCCGGCCGGTAGGGTCATTGGCGTCGGGCATTACGTATTGGTTTGCTCAAGAGATTTTCAGACTTGTAGACTCGGTGTGCAAACGCTTCGTGTGCGGTTTGTTTGTGTTGTTGGTAGATCGAGCTTGTATAGAGCGATGGGTGTGTGTAAGTGCGGCGATCCTAGATATATACCAAGGTGGACGATGCCGTGTGAATGACGTGCGTGTGTGGATGACAAATGGTCGAGTGTGAGGCTGGCAAAGGGCGCGACTTGTCAAGTTGGCGGCAGAATTAAATACTAGGTAACACCAGCTGCCGATCAACGAGCGAGCAAGTATTGTGGGAGTGTTGCGGTGCAGTGATGAGAAGGATGCGACGAGACGTCTCGAGCAATAGGTAGGCAAGCAGGTAGGGGCAAAGGTGGGAGGGCAGAAGCTCTTTTTTATTTCACACCAAAGGCAAGCTGGTCACTTGACATGGGGACGAAGGGGTATTTTTTCCAAATAAAAAATTGGAGAATGAGCTTGACAAGCCATAAAGAAAAGGCAATTCGGCACGGGAAAGTAAAAATAAATAATGAAGACCTAATACAACGGGTATGGGGGTGGCCAAAGAGGCTCACAGTCGGATCGAAACGGCCGCGTGCAACACTCGCTCGGATGACTGGAGCGTGTCTGTAGCAGAGCTTCAAGTGTAGGAGGGGTGTGGAGGGGCGAAAAAAGGACCCCGAGAGGGTCAAGCTCCAGCATATCCAGCATCTCCAGCATCTGGCAGGACCTGTGCTCTGGTTGGCTCGTCTGTTTGCGTGGGTTGGGCTGGCAACTGGCAGCTGGCAGCTGGAAAGAGCGCAAACGCAAACACAAAACGATAGTTACCTTGGCTAGTTATGGCTGCTGCCAGCTGCCAGCATGCTTTTCTCTGCGGTACGTAATTAGTAGGGCTTTTGTGGCAAGAGCAAACGCCAACCTCTGATACCACATAGGTAGGTAGGTTCCTGGTACAAATCTACCTAGGTAGGTACCTATGGAAGCGCTGTAATAGAACCGTATCACAGTGTGTTACAGCGCTCTTACAGCGCCTTTGTCCTCCGATTCGGACCGCATTTAGAAGGTGTGTTGCGCCGTACTTGGGTCGGCGGGCAAAACTACCTAGGTACCTAGAAAATTCTGTTCAAACCCCCAAGCTCGCGCCACGACCCAAAAAAAAATATTCCATCACTCATAAAAAAAATTTGCCATCTCCATCACGACCACTACAGAGGAATCGCACACGATGCTCCCAAACATGCATCACCAGCTTAATAACTTTACAACACCGCCATTATCAGCGCTCATCATGTCTCATCATCCCACATGAACTTTCCGCATTTTTCTACGCCGTCATCCTGTTGACTTGTTTATTTTATTTTTTTTTTGGCCATTGCTACGAACGTAGGTGGGAGGCTTGCCGATGGGAGGGGGAGAAACGGAACGTCCGAGAACCGCGCTGGTTCATTACACAAGCCCGAGGAAAAGGATGAGGCTGAGATTCACGATGCCTGGTCTCTTTAGTCAGGCACTCCCTGCCATGACGAGAGAAGACGCCCCTGTCATCCCCTCCCACCAGGTCGTGAGGCTCCTCCCACCATGTTGTCAGCAGCAACCCGTATGAGCGGTGACTTGCCAGGTGCCAGGTCATACATGATGATGAATGACAGAGCGTCTTGAAGCTAAATCTCGATGTGATGCCGTGTCAGCCATTGATGAGCTCGATGAGCGTGCAGAGCGTGCTGGTGTCGGGCCGCAAGTGGCTCCTATGATTTCATGCAACTCCATCAAGTGGCACCAGTTTGCGATGGCGAAATGTACTGACGGGGAAGCAAGGGAAAAAGAATGCGACTGTGCGAGGTCCAGTATTTTGCTGGTGAGGCTCGGCGGGGATTACTGGTAATGGCTGCGTGTCACGCCACACGGAATCTACGAGGCGGTTGCTCACATTGCGAAAGCATACCCAGTCATGACGGTGGCGGCTATGAAAGCCAACCTGCTTCCTTGAAGGCAGTTAGATTGCTTCTCGACGGTCAACAAGTCGTCCATGTTGAGTAGCGGTATCGAGAATACAGATAACACGGCATGACGTGACAGCTACTTTGCCCTCATCAGCTTATTAGGGGGTCCTTGCGATCCGTCGTTTCCCTTCCGTGACTACCTATGTGCATATGCGCCGGGAGCCACGAGGTCATTGCTCGAACTCCATGTTCAAATCATCTGGAACAAAGTCTGGTTCGGTCTCGAACTTTTTTGATGGGGCGGCTACGCTGCCCTTTCGGCGGTGGATCGGAGGTTATGCGGGAATGAGGGAATGATGAAGCAGCAAGCCGGGCAAGGCAAGCCACCAGCCAAAGGAGCCTCCTGCAAGCCATGCCGCTGCCACTACGGACGCAACCTAGCAACCTAGCTCGTCATCCCATTTCCCCATTATTCTCCAATATTTCGATGGCTCAACTTTTTTCAAGGGCAGCTCACTAGTGCGCTTCCGTCAGCGGGAATGCAATCTGATGCCCTATTTAGGAACAGCGCTGGCAGCGGATAGGGCAAGTCTAGGGCAAGATGTTGCTACGTAACCTAATTATACCCACTATCGATTCCGGTGCCCATGGTTGTCTCAAGTGTTCATTCGCAGCCACACGCATCAGCCACTCCATTTTATATACACGAACCCTTCCTTTGGCTCATCAAAAGACACACGACGTATACTATTTAGATAGAGGCTGCAGACATGGTGCTACTATGTGCTGGCATTGTCTCGGGACCTACATCTTGAGCAATCTTTTACCTGTTGCAGTCTGTTGCCTTTTGTAACGTCATGGCCACACTACTCTTCTTCCTCGCGCCCATCTTGCCTCTTGCGGCGCCGCATGCCTCCCACCACTGCAACACCGGGCCAATCCGGCCAAAAAAAAAAAACTTGATATTCTATGCACTAGCAAATCTCTTGCTGCCCTGATTCTTACTTGAGCCTCACGCCAGCCCAACCTGCGGCAGCCAGCTGCTGACAGCCTCGAATCTCCTTGGTTTTCCCTCTGGCCTCTTTCAGCCGCCGACTACATGGTTGGTCCTCACGATTTTAGTACTCGCATCATCTGGGATGATGACCGCCTCGTCAAGCTCTTTCTTTTCCACTCGTCTTTACTTTTTACTCGTCTTTAATTTTTACTCGTCTTTAATTTTTACTCGTCTTTAATTTTTACTCGTCTTTAATTTTTACTCGTCTTTACTTTTTACTCGTCCTTACTTTTTACTCTTCTTTACTTTTTACTCGTCTTTCTTCACAAACTTTCCAACCCCGCAATACACAGTAATTAGTAGGTATTTGCGGTACTCGTCAATCGTCACCAGCCACAATGCCACCCCTCCACCTCGACGACACGCCCCCCCCTGAACCCAGATGCTGCACGATATGACTGTCCCTCTCCGATTCTGGAATAGACCTTGTCCACATCATGATTCCGCAAAAACCTTTTTCGCGAAATCTGTGCTTTTTGGCGTTTTATTTCTTCTTTTACCATTCTCCAACTTCTTTGTCAATATTCAATCATTCATTACCAATACCTCCACCACATGCTCTTATTATTCTTTTGGTATTTTCCAATTCCTGCCTTAGTACCTATCCATATCTGTACCCCGTATGCCGATGCTTGCTGCAGAGTCTGCCTCTGCAGTTCCGTTTTGTGCCATTCATCGCTTTTTCAGTTACACACAACGACCACTTTTTTTCTTTTCAAATACTCGAATGCTGCGTCGTCAACGCGGTCCGGAAAAGTTTTCGAATTTTTTTTTTTGTCTTTTTTTTTCTCGTTTCCAGCTTGACTACGTTGACCCTCACACTCTTCTCCTTCCTGCCCACGGCATTCCGCGCCAATTGTTCAGAGTATAGTCCTTTCCCGCGGTCCATCCGGGTCATCAAGTCAAGTCAATATGTCCTACAGAACAAGTCCAATATCCAAAGCCTTCAATAATAACCCACGTCCCAAAAGTCTCAACGGCGCTAGCATAAAGCTTGGCTTCGGGCCCCAGTGAGCTTAGCGCCCTGACGGCATTGCTCGCCCTGCGTAAATTTGGTCTACGCACGCCCCCCCACCCCGAGTTCGGCCCTGCGGTCGTCTCGTCTGACGATGACCACTTTTTATATCCTCCACCACATCATTGAATTCTGTGAGCCTGACGGCTGGTCCGCCGGCTCTTCTTCTCTTACTTGTAATCACTTTTTACTTTACAAGACCCCAACTCGAGATCGGGGTCTGCGTTTTGCACTATTCGCTCATCTTGCATCTGGTCGGTCATTCACTCCCTTTAGAGAGTTGATGCCCATGCTTTCTCGCGCAACATAAATACCGTTGAGACCGGCGTTGTGTAAATTGGTAAGCTGGAGTTTATAATACAAAAAAGAGGTACCAAATCTCTGCCACCTCCACCAGCGCCTTATATATCATTGTAGCCTCCTCGTCTAACGCTCTGCCCATGAGAAATGTAATGTTACAAACTAAATGTACATGGCATCCGGATTTGCTCCCATCAGCGAGATATCGAAGCCATCCGCACTATACCTTCTCCTCATGTTTCTTGACTTCGGTCTCGCATCGCCCGCACAGGCCGTCTTCCTCTTCGGCCTGGTACCGCCAGCATCGTGAGCACTTGGCCTGCGCCGGCGGTAAGACATGCACCTCGCCCCGAGACTTATCGCCGCCAATGGCTGTGGTGTAGCGCCACGCCGGCTGCTCGGACAGCGCGCTATTCACCGAAACCGACGACACCACAAAGATGGCGTCTAGCTCGTCCTGGTACTCCGCCAGGCACGAGACCAGGCCGGCATCCTCTGTCGTAACGATGACCGAGCACTGCAGCGAGCTGCCCACTTCCTTGGCCAGCCGCGCCGGCTCCAGCCCGGCCTTGACAGCCTCATGCACGGCAAAGAGTTTGGGAATGTCCTCGCGTAGCTTTTGCTCGTCATACTTCAAGCGCCCAGAGTCAATGACTGGTGACTTGTACAGCTGTTTTGCCGGGTGCACCACCGAGCTGTCCTCGACCATCCAGCTAGGTCTGTTGGTCCAGGCCTCCTCTACCAGCACAGGCGTTACTGGGGCCAGCATCCTCAGCATGCCAATCAGTATCGGCTCGATCGCTCCACCCCCGTCGCCGCAGTACAGTCTATCCTTGAGGGCTTCCAGGTAAAACGCCGACAGGTCCGTGGCGACCCAGCGGTTCAATATGCCTACACCCTTGTGAAACTCATGGTTGTTGTACGCCGCCCACACCTGCTCCATCGTCGTCGACAGCTGCAGCATGGCAATGTGGTCGAGCCTTGTCAGGGGTGTGTGGCGGCTGGACTCATGCACTGAACCAAGAAGCATTTTGAGAATCGTCCGGTACCGAATCAGCGCATTCTGAACCGGCTGCAGAATGCTGGGGCCAATGAGGATATCCGTGGTATAGTCGCAGCTGCCGGCCCACAAGCGCAAAGCATCTGGGCCTAGAGCATCAGGCTGTCCAGCGTCTTTACCTTTGCGCTTCACCGGTGGTAAAAGAGTGCCGTTCATGACCTCCTCCGGGGATAGAGTGTTGCCTAACGACTTGGACATCTTCTTCCCTTGCGAATCCAGTGTGAAGCCGTGCGTAATCAGGGTTCGAAACGGAGCGATAATGCTGCCCGCAGGTTTGCCATCAGCCTTTTGCGCCGCCACATAGCTGAGGAGACTGGACTGGAACCATCCGCGATGTTGGTCTGAGCCTTCAAGACAGACGTCGACCTGCTTTTCGACTTCGGCCCAGCTAGTACCACTGTCAAACCAAACGTCCATTGTGCATGAGCCGCGATAGTATTTGCCTTTGAGATGTTCTGGGATCCAGACTGGATCATCTGGGCTGTCCGAGAACCACGCATCCGATGATCTTTCCTGCATCACATTGATAATATGCTCAATGGTATCTGCGTCCATAATGGCTTTGTGATTACAGTCGTAAAGGGCTGGAATTGGTACACCCCATGAACGCTGTCGCGAAATACACCACTCGGATCTACCCTTGATGAAGCTCTCTAGTCTTGCTCTGCCATTTTCAGGCACAAACTTGACATTTTTAAGAGCATTCAATGCATCATCCTTGATGCTCCCTACGTCAGCAAACCACTGCGGAGTGGCTCGAATGACAACCGGCTTCTTTGATCGCCAGTCATAGGGATACTTGTGCTGAATCTCATGAGTCGCAATCACATCCTCAGCCACGAGTTCTAGAACGGAAGAGCTTCCGCCATCCAATATCGAGGGCGCCGAGGTGAGTACTTTCGGATCGTCAGGGTACGCCTCTTCTGTGAACCGGCCTTTGTGGTCGATGGGCGCAAACGGCTCAATGCCGTGCGCAAGGCAGACCTCGTAGTCGTCTTGCCCGTGACCAGGTGCCAGATGCACCAATCCAGTACCCGAATCAGCGGAGACGAAATCTGCATGGATTATAGGCTGCCAAGGAGCGGTGATGCCTCTTAGCTTGTTGTGATACTCCAGGTCAACCAGCTTGGAACCCGGGATGTTGTCGACTATGATTTCGGCTTCTGGGATGTATTTGCGCATAGCTTCGATTCGACTCGAAGCGACAAGAACTCCGTATCCGTCCGTCTCTAGAACAGCATATAGCATGTCATTGTGAACGCCAATCGCCTTGTTTGCCGGGAGCGTCCACGGCGTGGTCGTCCAAATCGATGCGTACAAGGGACCGTCAAAATCTCGAAGCTGCAGGATGCTGCTGTGGGACCTGATCGGAAACTTGACATAGGCACAGTTTGAGACGTGGTCGTCTTTGTATTCCAGTTCGGCTTCGGCGAGTGCGGTGGCGGATGATGGCGACCAGTATACCGGCTTGTGCTTTCTGTAGATGAGCCCGTGGCGCACCATCTTCTGAAAGACGCGCAGCTGTCGAATCTCGTAGGCCCGATCCATGGTCGTCCATTTATTATCCCACTCTGACATGACCCCAAATGACCGGAACCCCTTCATCTGCTCTGTGACTGTCTTGGTCGCCAACTTGCGCGCCTGCTTTCGCACCTCCACATTCGTGAGGCCCGTGGTTTCTGTGGTTCCTAGAGCCTTCATCTCGATCGGCAGCCCGTGGCAGTCCCAGCCAGGTCGATAGACGACCCTTCGGCCATTCTGCACCTGTACTCGTACAACCATATCTTTGAGGATCTTGTTGATCGCGTGCCCAGTGTGGAGCGGACCGTTCGCATATGGAGGGCCATCTTGAAGAATGAAAGGCTCGTCCTGGGACGGTCGCGACGACTGCCAGTTATAGAATTCGTCCGAGCAACTCAGCAGATGCTGTCGTTGTAGCTTCGGGTTCGGTCGCGCCCTGAATGGAAGAAAGATTAGGGCGTCGATTCATTACTCTGGGTCATCCCTGAAAGCTTACGGAAAAGTTGAGCGGGGAAGCCTCAAAGTTGACTTCCACGATTTGGACATTTCGACGTCCAATCTTTGTCGTAGGGGCTGCCAATGCAGCTGGGCTGAAAACGGCTGGTGCGAGCTTCAGCGACAAGTTCATATGGATATTTCTTTTGGATGTCGGTGGGTCCCGTGGAGATCCTCAGGCACAACCCTGTCCGGATAGTTGCGGCTTCATCGCGAGATCCTTGGCCAATTGTCATAGTGTTATTCTCAGTCGTCAAAGACTTTTATATTAAAAGGTCAATTGAGTTTACCACTCGAGCCTCTGTCGTTGATACTATACGGCACCCACTCAGTTCATGTATAGAATTGACCCTGACCGTCTTGGCCACAGGCCATATTAGAGCAAAGGCCCTTTATATGCGCATACCGGTCTCCTGCCCGAGACTCTACGGAGATTGTGGGGAAATCGTAGTAGTGTCAAGGGGTAGATATGATAGAAGGCATGGAACTTGTTGAGGTTGAGTAATTTGCAGAAACGTCTTACTAACACAGGTGCCAAGACGAACAAAATCATGATCAACAAGTACTTCTGCACCGTCTGCGGCGCCAATTCTTTCGACCTTGAAGAAAAGGGGCTTAGATGCGTATTGAAATCGAGTTATTGCCCTGACAAAAGATTCGTCTTGCCCATTGTTGCAATGGCTTGCTCACTTCCACATCTTCAAAGCGCATACCTATGTACCCTACAATGTCCAATACTAATTGCAACAGTGGGGCCGACAGTGATGTCACCCCGTTCACGGTGAGTTTTGATCACCTCCATCAACATTACATCGTTCCAGCCTACTGGCGCAGATACTGCAGTGCAATGGCTCCTGTACGACGATATCTAAGGATCACCAAATATTCTGTTCTGGAATGCCGGATATACCTCGATAGCCCAGCGCTTGCGCAATCTTGGCTGCTGCATCCGAGGCACCAGACTTTGGCGCGGGTGATAGAAGCTGTGCGCCCACTAGTGTTGCCGAAGCTGCGAGAGGAAAAAGAACGCGAGAGAGCCAAGAAAAAGCCGTCTAAGAAGTCTCGAGTGAAGGACGTGATTGTGAAAGGTACGCTAGGCTGTTGGCTACCAACACACGCGGGGTGGCACTGGGCTAACGGCTCGCAGATGACTTTGAAGTATCCATGTTTCTCACCGAAACAAGCACGCGACATTCGTTGCTCACCAAGAAAAAACGGTTTAGAGAAAATGGCCCGTCAATGATGCAGTCGAATGCAACCAAACTCATCGACGAGACAAATGACCAGCCCGTTGGTGTAGACAATGCAGATTTTGCTCCCATACGTATCGAGGAAGACAGCGATGATGAAGAAAACATTGACCTATCGGCCATCCCGACAGCCGATGCGCAAGGCGGAGCCAAGCGTGGCAGAGGTCTAAGCGAGAATGCTTCGGCACCTGGTGATGGTGAGGCAGAAGGAGTTGCCATAGAGCTGGTTTCCGACGGCGACGAGCCGCCATCTAAAAGACGGCGCGAGATTCCAGGACAGGGATCTGACGAAGATGGCGAGGATGACAAGAAGAAAATGGCCATGGACGTTTCATACGAGGGCTTCGCAATCTACGGGCGTGTTCTCTGCTTGGTGGTTAAGAGGCGGGATGCCGGGACGAAGTCTAATAAGTCAACGCCGTCCGGCAGCACCGCAACTACTGGTCAAGCGAAAATGGAGAACTGGATCACGTCTACCCAAATGCCAGCTGACGAAGCATGACATAACGGCTGATGATGATGAAACGGCGTCACGAGGCAAGCGATTGCCGAGACTCCTGGGGATGATTTTATGCTTTCACCAAGATTTCAACGTCATATGAACGTAAAGACCTGCCGCATAACTGCTATGCTTGGTGAAGATTGACACTGTATGCATTAGCTTTTGATGCATGGCCATGATCAGAAATGCACAGTCTTTTACGCGTCTCGCATGAAGCATCATGGGACAGCAGCCCCGTGAGTTGCCAGAGTGCCATGCTTGGTTAGCGGCTTGTCCTACAAGCAGGCTGGACGCATCATGGTCGAACTGGAGGGGGTGCGGGCGTCTATAATCAACAAGGTTTGGAGAAATCTTCAACGACAGGGAAAGGGTCGTAACCGTTGAATTGCACGCGCAAACGCCAAGATCAGCACTGACGATTGATGGAGCGTGGTTTGCGCATGTTGACGGCCGTTTTGCATTGCATAAGCGCTCAAATGGGAAGACACGGTCATTGGACAAGCAGAACAAGATTTTCGTGCCAAGGATTTATTTCCGCCAGCGAGGTCTTTTTTGTTGGATCAGTCCCGGCCGTGCCCCGTTTTGAAATCGATGCTTGCGTTGCGCGATATTGATTTGAAACACCGATTGGTGATTGAGCTGCGCTCGGCGCCGAGGAATAGACAGGGTGAAGAAGGCGCAAGGCCGTATAAGGCGAAATAAAAATAGACCGACTGCTGGGTCGGCGTTACGAAAGTTAAAAAGTGATGCTAGTGTTTCATGGTGTTTGCAAGCTTTTCGGGTTTGCTCTACGTACCTTTGGTCAGATACGCGGCGGCGTGCAGAATTTCGGTTGGCATAGTTTCCTGGTGAAGAAGACTAAAACTAAAACACGTCTTTGCAGATACGATTCGGCATCTGTCCAACATTGATTGCCGCGAGGACTGCATTGCTCGCATTGCTCCTAGAGACAACAAACGCTGCCGGCGTTGCCCCTTCTCGCAGCGCTCGGACTAATGCATGCATGTCTTGCGCCGCATAAAAGAGAAGAAAAAGAGTCTGCCCACTGTGAAGCATGCGGTTTCGCATCTGTTCAATGCGCGCTGATGTATTGAACTTGGTATCGAGGCTTTTTTTACCACAAGATTGTGAATTCCAAGATGATGCGGCACCAGTTTGCTGCATCAAACGCCATCGTACGACTCATATGCTGACAATCGACCGTTTCTGAATGCTTTTTTTTGGCATGTTTGACACTTCATCACGCAGTCCTAAATAGTGGCAGATGATCAGTCTGTTTGCAGGTGCCGAAACTTGATGTCTTGATCGAAAACAAATCACATCGACGTGGAAGGGCGGAGAGGTACTTGATGCCAAAGTACCGGTATCAAGGCGTCGGGCAACGCCCCGAAACTGGGCTTTGTGGTACATGATGCGTCGTGCAGATGCCATAACTCAATATCTCACATTACTCACCTCTTTCGCCGTTTACTGCCTGCTCGTCATCACACGATGCGCCACGAACAAGGGCAATGCGTGCGCGCGTCAACCTCGTCCGCTAACCTCAGCCCCTCCCCCCCTGTAAGCATCAGGCGGCGCCTTGAACCCCCGCATCCAACCAGACCAAATCATGTTACTGGCGCTGGACACTTCCGATCAACGTACCATATTTACCGTATACATCTCACAGCAGTCAGATTATTGCGGAGCTTCGGGCCGGGGGAGATTGGTGTGCGTAGCGGTCGTCAGGTTGCCCGAATTCACCATGTTAGTTACTCGGCCCGCCTGATAAGCATGCCGTCCTCTCTCCCACATCAGACCACACGATGGGCGATCTGTCGGCATCAGCGGCGATTTGAGGGGCGACCTTGCACGTATGCACGCAACCCAGCAGTAATCATACGAGTTGCGGTGGTACTGCAGATTCCCCCAAAGTCTAGCCGTACAATTGGCGAACCACTGGCTCGGCCGCGGACTTATGGGACGCCTTTGTCTCAGGCCAGTCAAACAGCCTAGTACGGATTTCGCAGATAGTAATCCGTACGTGGACGACAATCCCTTGGTTGTGGCTTTGCGGCCGCGGATTCTGGGCCATGACATTGATCGCTGCAATCATTAATCTCGAGTGGCCGAGCAAGCAGAAAGGCACACGCCCCTTTCTGTTGCCCCTGCGCCATTGTCGGACGGAAAGGCTGGAATACGCTGTTCGGACGACGCCTCAGCCGTATATATAGCATGCAGCGACATCGCGCATTGCGCGTAATAAGCAGGCATAGTGATAAATATGCAATACCTGACCCCTGACAACCACGTGGGAAGAACAGCGAGCGACGCCCTCTCCTTCTCCCATGTTCACCCAGCGCCTCCCTCACCCGCTCTGAAGTTGGCTACTGCTATTTCGAGACGGGACAATTGATTTCGTCCGTGCTTTGACGACTACTGCGCCACCTTTCGTTTGTCGCAGGGTGCCATTGGATGGAATGACTGGCTTCAATGTGTGTCGCCGACGAAGCCTTGCTCCAAGCGGGCAACGCAAGTCGAAGAAGCCATTAATCTTTTGGAAAAAGTTCAAAGTACTGAAACCCCCCGCCACGGCGAAAACAATAGCCAACGTTGGTGGCTTGCCTGGGCACCCCTGGCGGCGGCGGCGACGTGGGCAAGCAAAAGTTGTGAAATCATGAATGTCGGAATTCACAATCACCAACCCTTGAGCATTTGCGACGACCGCAGGCTGGGGCCCCAGACTTTTTTCCGTCGTCGTTGGCTTATTGCGCGGACCCAGGACGAGTTGGGATGCATTAAATATTATTTTTATGATTTATTACCACCGGAGAGCGAAACTCGACGGCGGCAGTTGGCAGTGGCAGATGTCTATTGGGACTGTTAGCTCCGCGTCATCAATGTCAGCCACCCAGCTAGGTAGCACGGTAGCTACCTACCTCTCGGCACAGCCGGGGCGCACCATCACGGCCGACGGCCGAAAGAGAGGACCGTCTGTCTTTTATATATTTCGTCTTCTTTCTTGCTCGAGGAAGATAGCCGAGAGCATGCGCCATTTTTTCCTTTTTAAAGAAAGTGAAAAGAAAAAAAAAAAGAAAAAAGGAAACTTTTCGTCAAAGCCGAGCGCGAGCCCAAGCTTAGCAAGCCAGGCACTAACTAGTTAAAACATGAAATGCATGTCATGTAAAAGCCACCCTTGTTGTAGTTGGCGCTGTCTGTGGCTTGTTGTGGCTTATCCTTCTTCAGTTGGTCATCTGTAATAAATACTTGTAGCTGCGCGCGGGAGGCGCCATCAATGGCCGAGCTACTGATGGATTGGCTACCACCTTGACAAGTGTCAAGGAGAGTTCGGCAGGCGGACGTGCTAATGCCCACCGTGATAGCGCAACAAAGAATTGAGACTACATCTGTGTATTGTTCCGTCCAAACTGATGAGTAATGCCTGGTTCTTTTGGCTGCGGGGATTCTCAGGACCTTGCGCCGCGGAATGATTTCCATGACCAGAAACAAAAGGCGACGGATGAATATCTCGAGCCAGGCCTCGATTGCCAAGAGTTCCAAGTTGCGCCGCAATTTCCGCAAACCCATATTGAGAGCTACTTTGCGTCGATAGACCAATCCCTCAGATATACTTGTTGTATTTATAATAAGTTACGGAACATGTCCATTTGTTTGGATACTCTTTGTGTATTATTATCAAGGTTTGGCTCATGTATATGACGCGAGCAGGCATCGTTGCATGGCCTCCCCCCCCCTTGCAAATCGGCAAACCTGCATTCGCGTGGGGAAAAGTGTTACGAATCATGAACCAGGAGGGCAAGGTATCAAAGCTGACACAAGAATGGTCATGGCGCAACTCACTGGATCATCGCAGGACGAGAGACAGAAAAATTAAAAAGAAAGGAAAAAAACCTCCGAAATGAGTGGCTTGCATGACTCCTTACCCAGCCCCCAAACTGATTGAGACACTGGTCCAAGCTCGCTTTGAAAAAAAAAAAAAGATGAGATGGTTGGGGCATTTTGATGAACGCCCAGGATTACTTGATCTGCCAGACAACCAGTGTTGAAGCCACGAGCCACGATCCAGGGGTCAGCATCAGCCAGTATCGGTTGAGGCGCAGGGCTTGATTGGTTTAAAATTGGCAGATGCAATCTTATTGCCTGGCAGAAGCAATCATGACGAGAAAGCCTCTCAACCTCTCGCTGTTGACATGTTGCTGCGCCGTGGCCTGGTCGCACCATGGACGGGAAGCCAGAGCGCATGAATCCAGGGTGTTCCTCAGTAATCCATAAACTTGAGAGACAAGAAAATCTTGGTAGTACTGCCTAGTCATTAATAAGACCAGCGTTATTACGTTTCGGTACAGGTTACCATATATTAGTCGTGACTCGAGAAGATGACAAGTAAAAGCGTTCCAACAGCGCAATTTCGTTCGCGAGTACATTATTAACTTGACTATCCGAAAATAGCCTTTTTCGCATCGAGCAGAATGATTAGTACAGGAGAGTATTGTACAAGACTGGGGTTGCTAGTAGCCCCCCCTGAGGCCAGATTTCGTATTTCCTGCGTCATCGTCGCAGGGGTTTAATGATGTGCTCATTTTCGACTGCAAGAGCCGCTGTCCACGAGATGCGTTTTTTGCGGGCTGTCCATCTAATCACATCAAAAATTACACCCCCCCCCCCTCGACAAATCGCATGCTGAAGGAGGGGAACTCGTTGCGTGCATGTGTAAGCTCGTCTACTGGTAGTCTACTGGTAAAAAGGCGTTCTGCAATGCAACGCAGAGACAGACCACAACGAGCTTGAATGGGTTGGGCAAAAAATCAAGACCGCCCTTCTGGAAGGTTTTGGTCATGGCGCAATTATCTGCCAACTCATGTTAGTAGCTCCTTAGTGTAAACACTCTTCTTCTTCTCACCGACTCGGACGGTTGACAGGTTCGATGTTGGCGGATCGGCAACTAGTTTCTTAGTTACACTTGTTTGTTGTTCGTTGTTCGTTGTTGTTGGGCATCGACACAGCTTTGCCGATGTTCTAGTGGCTCCATTCGAAACTTTACTTTGGCCTCGTGACGCCAAGTACTTGTCTTTTTCCATTGCCGAGCCCACCGTGCAATCATCTCGAAGAACACCGTTGAGAAAAAAAAAAAAAAAAAAAGCTGAATGATAAGCGTCGCAGTGACTCACAAGAAGAATGAGAAGAAGCACAACTGCCAACAAATAAAAAAAGAGGGCTAGCCGGGGCGGGGATGAGAGAGGCAGACCGGGGGGGGGG
>JAPERH010000377.1:0-23746 GCA_030411535.1 Beauveria australis
CCCCCCCCCCCCCCCCCTTTGAGACAAAACAAAACTTTTTGTTTGTTGCAATGATATTGACTACGCCATCATGTCGTGCTGCCACCACCAGAATAACAACAACAAGAGGCGCATGTAAAAGACTCTCATCTTCATGTAGAACAATAAAAGGTTCGAGACACACTACAATTCACCCCTTCCCCCCCCCTTTATTCTCCCCCCCCCAAAACAACAGTACCAACTGATATCAAGAAAAACCACACAACCAGAGTTTGACGTGCTTTTCCTGCGGCAACGAGGAGTCAAGTACCCAAGATGGCACCTCACGGCGCCCATCCGACGAGACACTCGCGTCCGACTCTCCTACGGCGCTTCCGTGTCGGCCTCTGACCTGATTGGCAAGCAGATGCTGGACCGCACAGTCGACGACAAGGGCAACGCCGTCGCCGTTTACGAGCCTACCCTCGCAAGCTACATTGTCAACAGCGACAGAGTAGCAACACCGGTGCGCGCCGCCTTTTCAGCTTTATATAGTGGGAGTAGTAGTTGTTTTTTTTTTCTCGTCCTAACCGCTTTTCATTATTTTTTTTTTTATTCGGTTGTTTAGATTTACCCTAGCGACGCGGCAACCATTGTGTCGCTGCTCGACCTCCACCCGGTCCGCCCCGGCGAGGAGGACAAGGACGAAAACGACGAGGGCCAGCCCGATGACGGGCCATTTGAGGTCTTTGAAGCCGGCACCGGCATGGGTAGCTTGAGCCTGCACATTGCTCGCGCCCTTCACGCCGCCAACCCGCCCGTGCCGGCGCCCGTGCGGCACATGCTCCGCGCCGGCCCGCTCGCGCGCAACGTCGCCAGCGGCGCCGGCGGTATGCTCGAGCTCTCCGCCGACGAGGCCGCCCAGCTCGTCGCCTACAAGGCCTCGCGCCGCGCCGTGCTCAAGACGCTCGACCGCAGCGGCAAGCACACGCGCGCCGCCTACAAGCTCATCCGCGGCTTCCGCCGCGCCCAGTACCTCGCCGACATTGACTTTCACGTCGGCGCCGTCGGCGACTACGTGGCCGCTCGGCTCGCCGCGTCGGGCGGACGGCCCGTCTTTGCCCGCGCCGTGCTCGACCTGCCTGCCGCGCACGAGGACGCCGTCGCCGCCGCGCTCGTCCCCGCGCTGCACGACAACGCCGTGCTCGTGCTCTTTTGCCCGTCCATCTCCCAGGTTGCCGAGTTTCAAGCCTGGGCGCTCGAGAGCGGCGCCCCGCTGCGGCTGGAAAAGGTCCTCGAGATGCCCACGACGTCGACGGCCGACGGCGTGCGCGATGGCGGCTGCGGCGGCAGGCATTGGGACGTCAAGATTATCAAACCCAAGCCGGCCCGGGCCGAGGAGGGGGAGGAGGAGGAGGAGGGCACGGGCGAGGATGCGGCGTGCGATGGACCCGCGAAGGAGAGTGAACCCGTCGTCGTCATGCGGCCCAAGGTCGGCGGGCGCGTCGCAGGTGGCGGCTTCGTTGCCGTCTATCGCAAGTGGCCCGCTGGAACAAACCACCAACAGCCCGAAGAGCCCGAGGCGGATTCAGAAGCAGAAGCATAGAGGGCCGAGTTCACGCTGGATTTGCCAAGCATCATACATGTACACCACCTTGTAAACCAGATTGAAAATCGCGACATTGTACGAGAAAGTGCAAAAATAAACTTAGTATCAATCATCAGTAACCGCCTGCTAATTATGCCAACGCTATCCAAGCCATGAAATAATGTGATGGGGGTATCTAAATGCATATACGCAGAAACAACCCAAATGGCTGCGAAAAAGACCTTTTTTTGTAAACCCGCCTAGTTTCATGCCATCATGACGACATTAGTTCCCAATATATAATATATGCCCACTGACGAAAAACAATATGCAAATGACATGAAAAGTGCAAAACAAGAACGCGAACAAGAAGAGAAAAGCAACATGTCCAGCACGGCTTCGAAAGTTGGGACTCGTGCTGCTGGCACGAGAACAAACCCAGAGAAGACTTGGATGGAAATAGTCAAGCAATGACATCATCATCCGACGTAGAAAAGAAAATGGACCGTGCAGCTTTCGGCAAAAACAAATCAAGACCAAGCAAAAAGAAAGAACCAGAGCATCCTGGAACACCAGAGACACCCTATTCGGGCGCGAGCCCTCGCCGCATTGAGCGTATAATTGGCAGGATTGATCCTGTCCAGTCTTTTTTGGTGTTTGCAACAGCAAAATGTCGCCGCCATTGGCCTTCGTAGCCAAATGGAAGAGCTTGCGCTTTCTCCACGACACGTCTCTAGAAGAGGGGAAAGAGAAAGAGAAAGAGAATAAGGAAACAAAATAGAAAGAAAAAAGAAATGTACAGACTCGACTGCTACAGACTAGTCACTCGGTCTGGAGCCCGCGCGCAGCAGACAGTAAGCTTCAGGCTGGTGCTCAGCTCTTGACACTCATGCAATAGCGCCTTGTCATCCCAAATGCTCTTGCGCCCTTCCTTGGCCCCCGCTGCGTTCTCGTAGCAGCGCGTGTACCACCAGCGGCCGACGCGCGTCACCATCTTGGTAATATTGGCGTCTGCGGCGGGGCCATTCTCTTTCATCATGTCCGAGAGGCTAAGCGGCGCTTGCGGTGACGGCTTCTTGGTGAATGAGCCGCTGCTGCTTCTGGGCTGCACGATGGAGCTTGCCACGGGTACACCAACCTTGGCGGCCCGTATGCCCGAGAAGCCGCCCCTGCCGAGCAGCTTGACCAGAATATCGGCAGCCGAGGCGAGACTTGTCGTAGGCGACTGCTCGTGAATCATTTCCTTGAGTTGTCGAATCGTGCGTCGTCCTCTGTTGCCCATATTGTTCAGGTCAAGATCAAGAATGGCCAGCTCGAGATATCCTCCAGGCTTCAACACACGCCGCGACTCGGCAATAATGTTACGGTAGTGCGACTCGGGCGCAGCGATCGGGAATCGGTACACGACAGAGTCGAAGCTCTGGGGAGCAAAGGGGAACTTGGCCTGATGATTGATGTACTGTACTTGATGATGATTTGGCGGGCTGAGGAGCACACTCGTTTCACCCTTGTTGGTCCTCTCGGCCAGTGGAGCTCGGGGAGAGAGATTGTAAAAGTTGGCCTTGGGGAAAGTTTCGGCAACGTAGAAAGACCAGTCATCGTTCCCAAGTCCGTCGATTACCAAGATAGAGTGGCGCGAGGCTCCAGAATCCGACTTGTCTGTCATCAATTCGTGACGAATATCACTGAACAAAACATGCCCAAACGTAAGCCATTTGCTGACAGTCATGGAGCCGACGCGTAGGTTAACTTGCGCCAACGGTGAGCTGTAGTCGAATGAACTGGAACTGCTCCCAGAAAATCGAGTCTTGACAGAGCCAGAGCTGTGGCGTCGCGATCCAGCAGGCTCGATACTCTTTCGTTTCATCCGCACGCTTTCGTTACCCGTCCCCGGAGAAGAGTGGTGCGGTTGAAACGCCGCCCTCAGCCTCTCAGTCATGTCGGCACTGCAATAGCTTGAACGCGACACGTCAGAGAGCATGGAAATCTTTCTCTCTGCAACGACTGGAGATTCAAGTCGAGTTCCCTTACCGAGCTTCTCTTGGTAGGCTTCCAGGTGGAACGGGGTGCCTCGAGAAGACGTCGTAGATCGCCTCAGACGCTCTTGATCCTCTCCCAAAAGATCGTTGTACTCATCCCAAACCTCATCTTCAGCCGGTGGATCGTCTGGCTTCGGGATGATGGCTGTAGCTCCGGCATAGCCAAAAAATCCAGACGAGCTAGAGCTTGTGCAAGCCGTCCCGACAGAGAACTTTCTTGGAGAAAGTGACAAAAACTCCCCGTGTGGTGTGTCGCCAATGGTGCTGCTGTTGTGATGGGAATCTGGCGAAACAGTCTGAGTATTGTCTCCAGACATCGACTCGCCCAGGTACAATGCAGGAGCTGCCGCTGAGAATAACGGCTCAGGGCCTTTTTCTATTGATTCGGCCTCATTTGGTACCACAGAGCTAGGACCTCGTGATAAAGTCGCCCCGAAGGGTCGGGAAAAGCTTTTAGGGGAGGTAGGATTGTGGTAACGATTGGCAACTTTCGGAATGCGCCCAACTTGCTGCAAGCGACTTGGTCTGCGGACCGGTCCTGGGATACCTTGCTCATTCAAGGCAGGGGCCGATGTGCTGGCAGTCACGGCGCTATTGACCGCAGGCGATGGGCGCTGAATCTCAAAGTAGCTAGCCGTGGGACGCTGTGGAAGAAGATTCGCGGCATATAAGACGTCGTGGACTTGGGGTTCCTCGGCATCTCCATGTTCTGAAGGATCCATAATCGCATAGAACGGCACAGGACGCTTATCAACTTCCACGGTTGTAACGGTTGCAGCAACAGTAGCACTTGAAGCCTTCTCGGGTTCAGGCACAGTCTTGGTCCGCCCGAAGAAGTTCCACTTTCGCGGCGAACGCTGTTTCTTCTTCAACTTGCGAGGAGCTTGCTGCGAGATGGTAGAGTCTTGTGAGCAATCTCTGTGGAGCTCCAATTGAGAGTCGTCAGACATTATGCTTGTGCCGATGCTTGTAAGAGGCGAGCCCGATATACCTGACGTATTGATAGGCTGTGGTAGACGAAGAGGGCTGTCGGGCGCGGTTTGCAATCTCTGGACAGAGCGGCGAAGAGCCAAAGTCGGTCGTTCGATTCCGTCTTCTGAGTCGCTGCTGCTGTAGAAACGATTTTCCCGGTATGGCAGTAGAGACGGCTGAAGTTTTGTTGAGTGCTCAGCAATCTCCTTGCTGAAAGGCTGACCAGCATTACTGTCCATTGGTGACTGTCCGGGGCTCTTGTTCCTATTTTCTATCACTCCGCCGCCTGAAATGACAACAGGGTTCATGCGATCAGCGAGGAATGAGTCTTCACTTGCGATAGTCTCTTGCGATGCCTGTGGCCCGGCATAACTGTATGTGTTAGGGGCGCCACCGCTCCGGCGACGCACGGCGCCAATCTTTCCGTATCCTTCATGGCCTGTGCCAGCCGCTGGACCTTTTCTTGCAAGCTTCCGTGCATCCTTTGTCTCTTCTTGATCCTCGCTCGCCCTTCTGCGCCCAAAGAAGTTGAAGCGGCTAGTTGACAAGGATTTACCGCTCGAAGTGGACTTGGCCGTTTGTGGTCGGGATGCTGGGTTCGACGCTGGAGCGCTGTTCGTCTCAACTGGAATGTGCGAGACCGATGCATTCTTCTTGGGCTTGGTCGGGGATGATAACTTGCGCGAGTGGCTGGTGGATTCGCTACCCCTTCTGTCACTCAAGCTGGGTTTGCTACTACGCAAGTTGCTTTGGATGACTGGAATAGGTTCAAACAGTTGCGATTTCAAGTCTGGTGTTCCTCTGCGACTCGGGCGAAGCGGTATTGCTGGCCTTTGCGGAGGTGAAGTAGTGCCTTTTCCTTTATTGCCTATGTCTGGCATCTTTTCTTCTTCCGTCGCATTGTCTTCTTTGCTTCTCCGAAATCTCTGGGACGACTTCCTGGGCGGTGGGCTAGGTGGCGTCGCTAAAACCTTGCCTGAGCGCTTTCGCGGCGTGGTTCTGCCCCCATCTCTGACTGTTGAGCTCGATGAAGAGGAAGTAACGGATTCTCGAACAGCATCTAGACCCCGGGGGTCGGCAGCTGTTGAGTCAGCGTCCTGAGAAATGCTGCCAGTCCGTCGGCGGGTAACAGGGGGCCTAGAGTAGGCTGGGCTTGTTTGTTTCGGCTTTGTGTAGTAGCTTGGTCGGCTGGGCGCAACCAAGCCGGGCGACTGTGACGAGAATGAAGTTGGTGTAGTGTCGCGGCTGTAAGGGCCTGGTCCAGGAGACACAGAGAACTTGGTTGACGGGCTAGCACTGACCGCACTCAACTGTGAACTACTTCCTGAATAGACTGCGCTAGCAGGAGTTGGAGGTGGTAGGTCATGGGTCGATAATTTGTACAGACCCTCGGTAGATGGCCTGCGGAGCCCCAGTGAGGTTTGCATTTCATGGTTGCGATAGCGGTCTAGCTCGGGATAGATGAATGGCGCCTTTGAAGTGGCCGAGGGCAAGTCCGGTGATTTCTTCGAGGCTGTCGGATCTGGCTTTGCTGACCTTGAGCCAACATCGAGATGAACATCCATCGCTTCATCAATCGATGCCATCGACTGTCTTTTGGGTGACGGCGAAATGCGACGATTCTCGTCGGGGACTGTCACGTTGCGAGATGTAATCGACCTCCTTCTAGTAGAATTTTCGCCCAGACTTTTCAGGCTGCTGTCGTAAGATATGCCCGAAGAGGATGAGTCGAGGCTGCCCTGGGTCCGACTTCGAGAAGAAGCGGAACCAGAAACGCTGGTGGAGGGCAGTCGCCTGGGTTCGTGGCTCCGTGACGGGGAGGTAGGAACTGGCAGCCCGGGTTCGGATCTTCCTGTTGCCCGCATCGACCTACTTGGTATTCTTGAATGGTGTTGTTTGGGCTGTTCTGGCTTGGTTGAAGTTGCTTCCCGAACCACATTTGAGTTGACAGGTCGAGGCAGGCCGCCTGCGGCAGAAGCGTGCGTTTTCTTGGGCCGTACACCATCAGAGGGATTTGCAGGCAGGCCGTATCCCCCAAACTCTCGCTTGAGGGATGCCATGGTGGTGGTGCATCAAGCAAAGAATTTCTAGCAGGTTGGACTCATAGTAGTGATAATCTGCTTTACGACGCTGTGTATCGCTGCGCAGTTCAGGCAGTGACGCAAAGCTATTTTAAGCTCTTGCGCCCGTTCACGGCTGGTAAGTGAGCTGGGGGATTTCGTTCTCAGAGAGTTGCCTCTTTGGACCAATAATAAGTTTCTTCTTGGCCCAGGTGCAAATGGGTGCGTAGGTCGCGAGGCTTTCGCAACTTACGTGCAGGTAAAGCCCTGGTATAAAGGCCACCAGTTGCTTGTCAACTTGTGTATAGAAGACTGTTGTTTTAGGCGATCAACAGGAAGAACTCGATTTCAAATATTGGCACGCCAAAGGTGAATACGAAGTAGAGCAGCGGTCGGGGAAATCTGTGCGAGGTAGTGGTGGTGGGGAGCGAAAATCGACAGCGTGCGGGTAAGCGGACTGGGCCAATGACTGATAAAATTCCTCTCTGCCGGTATGAAGAAGATTTTGAAAAGGAATCCAAAAGTATCAAAAAAAAGAATCTGCGGCGTAGTGCAAAGGTATTAATGACGTGAAAAGGACGAAAAGGAAAGTATCCGGCTTTTGGATAGCACAGAAAGGCTTTGCCGGACCGTGCTTAGGTAGAGGTTAAGCACCAGAGTCAATGACCAGCAAGGACGATAGATGAGAAGAGATTGAGATATATCAAGGTGGTGTGGCTATCGGAATAGCCATGGTATTTAGACGGGCAACAAGACTCTGGCAGGACAGTGGTGTGGGCGAGAGGAGAGAGGCACAAGTATGAATGGACACGAGCGCAGCTCTGGGATCTGGTGGCGGCACTTGTACAAAAGTCCAGAGGCGTGCAGAACTTTGCTCTATTTTGGCGACAAGGCCGCCGACCCTGGCCGCATATCCCCAAGGAGAGCCCACCCCTCTATCTGGAGTCGCCGAACGCCAAAAGGACGAAGAGCCAACTTGGGCATAGTATCAGGATGCAACCCACGACCTACAGAAATCTTGTTGGGTGGACGGGCGGGCCTCAAAGCAGCCACTTAGCTGGCGAACTGCGCCGTGATGCAAGTGGCATCCTGTCCATCAACGTGCATGCGCAGCTTGTCCTATGGGAGGGCAACGGTACCGGGATAGCGCTGCAATTGGGCATCAACACGGTACACCCCCTGCAGGCATGGGGGAGCGGGCCATCAACCTGGTGTCTCTGGTGAGCGTGCGACCACCAACTGAAGTGCGGCGCACACAGTGGGCCTTTGTACGAGGCATCTAGGCACAAGAGCTGCCACTGACAAACCTTTTCATTGTGCTGGACAAGAAGAATTCCCACGGCGGCTGTTTGTGGTCCCTGGCACCCGGCAAGTAAGGAATGGCCCGGCGGGCCCTAAACCAGGAGGGTCTATAGCGTGCAAGAGAATCGCGCAAAAACAACCCTGTGGTGGTGCTTGTGGTGGTGCTATGGCCCGTGGCCGTCGACTGCCGTTAGTAGTTGGTCGTGGATGTGTGGATATCACATCCAAAAACTAGAGGGGATGACGCTGTTAGCTAGACGCTAAAAGACGGTACTAGAGGGCCGATACGCTCTGCTACCGTTGGACTAGATACTTGAATAGTTTTGTGAGCATGCCGAAAGCTTCTCATCTTCCCTAATAAACTTACATGGCAATTGGGAGCACCAGCGTGTTCCAATGGAGTCTCACGCGTAGACAATTCTTGGTCTCACGCGTGGGGGTTACGCCGCCGCTTCGTTGAGCAGGTAAGCAGGCTCGCGGAGAGATGGGTGCTGCCAAAACTTTTTGACAGGGTCGTAGCTGCGTGTCCTAGACATACAGCTCTGCATGTCTTGCTGATTCGCCTCCGACAGGACGATCTGGGAAGCGAACTGGGGAATGGCGCATTTAGCAGCAACGAGGAAAATGGCGCGCGCCACCACCAAATGGCCACCCGGTAAACCGTCACCCACACTCGAGCACAATGCTATTGAAGTCGAAGCTTACCAGTAAGGTAACCACCACTTTGGCTGCCATCAAAGTATTAGCGCAGCGCTAGCAGACTCAAATGGCCCCAGAACTAGCCATGGCACTGACCGCTGCGGCTTTTTGTCTTGTCTATAAAATCGGCCGATTATGTGTAGAAATCGAGTATTGGCCAGACTGCCGTCAATGCAGCAATCTTGATCCGTAATTGCAAGGAGCCTGGCAACCTGGCAAGACATGTTGCGCTCACTGCTTGTTCCCAGGAGCGCAACTCAGCTGCGAATGATATTGCTGGTAGACGAATAGGCCGAAGACGGCCAAACGGCCGGACAAGGGGCTGGCTCAAATGTGCGATTGGTGTCGAGCAAACCTCAGCTCAGGGTCAGGTCCCACCAGAGATGGACATGTAAGTGATCATCGTGTGCTTCCAGTTTCGACCTGCATGGCCCGCACAATGGCCTCTTTGAGATTACTGGTCTCCGCCAAGATCAATCGCGCTGGTAGCGCTGAGGGTAGAATGGATTCGAACACTTTTGCAGGGCTCGTCATAAATGATGAGAAAGCATCAGATATCACACCCTCTCCTATGTGGCATGAAGCTAAAGTCAAGCTGCACACACTATCCGTATGCACCGGAAGGATCCCCCGCCCTTTTCCATGGTGGTGGGAGAGCAAACAATGAAAAGTCCACATCATCCACCTCTCCTTTTTCTCGCGACGATCTCGCGCCATTTGGATTGCGGTTGAACAGAGCCAAACAATTGGCTGAAATTCTGGACCTACAAGTGCAGCGCCACCGCGATTGGACAATATTTGTTCAGTGGCGTCGCATTGTCCTGGTATCGCAGACCCCTGTGCCCTGTAAGGATGTTCAGAGAGCCGCAGTGAAGCCATTTTGTGCGTGTGGCTCGTCTAAGTACGAGTTGAAGCCTCAGCCAAGTGCTTTTGGTCAAAGACGACTGATTCCGGGCTTGGGGACGGCATTGGCTTCTTGGCCGGTCATTGTAGGCTCACACCCGGGTACAGCAGGTCAATTATTGACTGCCGAAGTTGTTGTACAATTCTCAACTTTGCCATCAGTGGCGAAAGTGCCACGCTGTCAGGCATTCTTACTGATGTCTACTTTGAAAGCTTCGTTGGCACCAGATCGTTGTAGAATACGGAGTAGACAAAGAGGCAACGAGGCAATCTTCGACAATGCTATTCTTGGTAATGCCGATATTGACTTGGTACGTATAGTTACTTGGTAAGCAAAGGCGAACAAGGCAGTGCTGCAGTACTGCATACCTAGGCGAAAATTTGCTGCAGCCAGCCTGCCAAGCTGAAAAGCGTGCAGTGCCAGCCCGCGTAATACCTATCTGCATCGTGGCGGCGGCCTGGCAGACGTGAGCTAATGCACCTGTGAGCCATATCGATGGGTCGACCCTTGAAGCTGCAGGACTCGCATCTTGGGACGGGTAAGCGTGTGATGGAACAATGGCGTTGGGATCTAGAGCTGGGGTTTGGGGTTGGGCATTAATAAGAGGCAGCCAGGATGCCAAACGCAAACGCAAACGACAGTAGCCATCCCGAGTACCAACAGCGAAGCTTCGCCACACACGGCACGGCCACAGTTGAATTAACCGCCGCCCCAGTGAGGCTAGTGACGTGGCAGGCAAGCAGGCAAGCAAGCAAGCAGGCCACGCCTCGAAGGCGTAAAATGGGCAACAGCGGGCTGGTCCGAAGCTAGCACAAAGTTGCAACCACTCAACGATGACAATTGTCTGCCCATTTGCAGACCAGCCCGGCAACGACAAGGTGGCAAACAGCCCTAAGGGCATGCTTGGCTGGAAAGGGTAATCGTAGATGACCCTTCTCCAAGTCCATTGCCGAGCCAAATACGAAAACCGTCCTCGCCGCCTATTGTTCGCCCGCAAGCCCGGTATCGCCATGCCCTATGAGGTCACCCGATGTCGCCGACCGCTCTTTCGGAGCGGCAGGGCCAGTGGTCAGATGACATATCGTCGCGGTGTTCGATAGCAGGGATTCCTTTGACGAAATTCTTCTGTCCACTCTGCCTCTGCCTCTTTCTGTCGAGTTTGGATAGGAACGAGATCAGCAAGCCCATGCGAGACGCAGCCAAACTGGCACACCGGCTACTGATGACCACTCCATTCTACGCCGCATCCCCAACGTCTGGAGCGCGCTACCCTTTCAGCCAGCTGGCTTTCTGACGAACCACGCTGCGCAAAATGTGTGTCTATTCCTGTCAGTGCCAATCAGTTACCGCGCCCGGGTTGAACGTCTGGGCAAGTTGCCCGCTCGGCCACATTATTGGCTGCTGGGATAACTGGACCAACCCCCGACAGGAGCCTCACGAGCCTCACTTTTGCGCCTCTATACACATTGACTGGCCAGAAATTCAAGTTGCACTTGTGACACGCCCTCTTCATCCTCTGGCCATGCGCGTGCAAGTTAGTTCACGTGCTCGAGCACCTTGCTCTGCTTCATACTGGTCTGCGGTGGAGTGCGGCTGCCCCCCCCCCCAAAGTTTGCCTTTTGTTGACATGGTGAAGCTTGATGATCTGGCTGGCTCACTTACGATGCGTAGGTTTTCTTCAACGCTACGGAACCCCCCAATGATTCGGAGTCCTTTCCACGCACCCTGATGGCTATGAAGTCTTCGCGCCTATTGCCGTCTTGGCTACCACTCATACCAACGCTTCTCAAGTCAGGGCTGACCCTGCTTGGTCATCGACGGGTCACAGGGCCAAAGCTGTCATCGCAAAGCATGGACAGGCCTTATCTCTAAAGACGATTCTCGCCCTATCGAATGGCTGCTCGCCTGCGTCATTTCCACTTTGAAGCCTCGGCTACTTTAGTCTTCGCCATTCACGACACTTGAAGGTGATGACGACTCGGCCGGCTGCAGGCAACATTGTTAAGCGAGCTTCAGTCAGCGGTAACGGGGTCATGTGGCCTTTGCACATTGTCATCAGCATGGTAAAAACGATAGCTGATAGCGAGGTATAGTTCGCCAAGGATACTCGACCTCGGACCTTGTTGTGGCGGTTCTTGACATGTCGTTAAATGAACAACTGTGGGAAATAGGTTGCCAATTCGACACTGCGCCCGGTCCTGAGTTGGGTCACCCTCAGCGCGTACCGCTCGCATCTCATTCGCTGGGCAACCAGCTCCGAGTGACTGCGTGAGCACTAAAATGCCGGAATCACATCGGAGCCGAGATACCACATCTGCGCGCTGCGAGACCGCCGCTATGGGGTGGTTATTGCCCGTCTTCATGCCATATTCTTGGCCGAGATCGCTCATCGCAACCCGACGGAACAGTCTTCCAGGATGTAGGTGTGCCGTCGACCGACTGCACCACATTCATGGCATGTGGCGTGTCACATACAGTTCCATCTTAGCCCCGATCCTTACCCGTGGAGGGATGGTAGCTGTGGGTAAGGGCATGCAGCGATTCCATGTAATGTAAACCGCGCGCGGCAGGAACCTATACTCTAGAGTAAGACAATCTATGCGGTTGATTAATTACCATATTGCACCGCATGCAGCCGAGATGAGATGCAGGGCTCGATTCCGCGCCTGGGGAAGTTGGGCAACAATGGCCCAATGGGCCATGCAGTATAACTAAACTATTGAAAATGCATGCAAGCCTGCCCGAGATATCTGTACTTCTTTCGTGAAACTAGCAAGCTTGGACACTTGTATGAAAGCCTCGACCGCGAGGTAGGAGTTGCAATTTAGGCAGTATGTCCCCAAGGCCTCGTTTGCGCCGGCAGTTGTACAAGCTACCGAATACATGTCAATTAGAAGTCTTGATTGCGTACCTTGCAAATAATCAGGTTGTGGCACGCTAGAATCTGTAGGATGAGATAAATGTTTGCATGCTCAACGCGTTGTGCGTTTGTGTCTGGCAACAATCGAAAGTGATATGGTGAGGGAATACGAGTCACTACAGAGCATACCGCAGTGTTCAATCGAAAACTCGCTCAGTTTACATTTATCGTTGTACGAGGCAAATCTGGCAGAAATTTCATATTTTTTTGTAATTTTCGAATCTAACATTTCCATCTTTTAGCCCATGATACCTGATTAAGCAGCAGCAAATCGAGCAGCACGCTGCTCAGCCTTGGCCTTTTCAGCAGGATCAATCAAAGTACGAGAGCCCCTTGCCTGGGCGTTGCTGCCGCCGCCACCACCACCGCCTTGACGGCCATGGCGGCCGTTGCGTCGGTCGTTCCCTCTGCGATCTGTGCTCTGGCGCTTTCCAGGCCGGTGTCCGTCCTGGTTCTGACCGCGGCCGCGCTTGAGGGGACGCTCGGGCAGAGCCGCGTCGAGGCCGGAGACATCCTTGTCCTCGAGGCCGAATCGAGCGGTGCGCTCGGCGCGCTTCTTGAAGTCTTCGTCGTCCTCTTCGATGCCGAATCGCTTCGCACGGTTGGCGCGCTTCTTGGCTTCTTCTTCGGCGGTCGTGGAGGAGAGACCCATGACGAATGAGGGAGGAGGCGCGGCGGGCTCGGCGGGGACGGCATCGCCCTCAGCAGGCGCGGCAGCATCTGCGGTCGCATCCGTGGACGCAACCGCAGCCGCAGCAGCGGGAGCAGCGGGAGCCGCGGGAGCAGCCTCGGTGGCATCGGCGGGAGCGGCAGTGGCGGGCTTCGCACCTTCGTCGTCGCTGTAGGTAATCTCATCGTCTTTGGCAGCTAAGCAGGCATGTTAGTTTCCAGTCTCCATGTCGCATTTGTGTTGCAGGTGCGTCGTAAAGATTAGCATGGTGAAACATTTGCTCATATGTCTATATGCGTGTGTCTTCCGCGTAGCGCGCGACCCAACATACCAGGTTTGGCCTCTGAATCGCCGTCGGGCTTGCTGTCTTCCTCTTGCAGGCGAGCAATCAGGTCGGCCTTGTTGCCCGTCTGAGGGAGTTTGCGCTCAGCCAAGAGCTTCTTGAGCTCCGGCACTTTCAACGAGGCGTAGTCGGCCATGGCGATGACGGTCGTCGATGGGGTGTGATACGTGAAGAAGAGTTGTTGTGTGGCTGTCGCGAAACAAAGGGAGTGCAAGCGCCGATTGGAGGGGAACGGCACAGAGCGATTGCGCGCAGTCGCGAGCAGCGGACCGTAGTTATAGCAGCTATACAATCTTGCGTTTGCGCTTGACTACTTGTAATGGGTGAAATGCGTAACGATGGATGTCGATGGGCGAGATTGGTGATGGATTGGGATGAATCAAGAGAGTTGGCGCGCTCGCGCGTTGCTATGAAGCTAGGTACCCGACAACAGTACAGTGGGCTCACTGCAAGACGGGTAGCTACAGGTAAAAGATACATGCTGGTGCACAAAGAACGCGCCAATTTGCAAGTACCTAGGTATATGTATGTCATGGTACAAAGAATGAATCGAGATGTTTATATGCAGGAAAGAAGTAGAGCAAAAAAAAGGGCGACGTGTTTCTCTTAAATAGAGAACATCCGTGAAACTTGACCAGTCAATATTATCAATCCATCTGTACATGCCTGGTGTGACACCTGACATCTGAATACAGATACGTGCCTGCGTGCTGATGAGTTTCCGTTACCAATGCCGGCAGCTCGCTGGGTGTACACGGCCTCCGCGTCCCATCATAGACCGCAAATGGCATCTAATATCCGTAGTTCATGTATAATTAGCATCGTATTGTAAAAATGTACTTTTTCCACAATTCCGATGCTCACTCACCCACATCAACCTCACTTCTACTCCGTAGTCTACAAGGAGTCTCGGGACTCCACCGTGGGTCAACTCTGGCCTGATGGAGCATCTACTTTTTCTGCCAAGGAGCTTGCATTATTACTGGCAACCGTCCGAGGGGGCCGTTCAAGCTCCAACCTCCATCCATGATCTACGGCACACGACTCGCCTCCTTTCAGCATCGCATCTCTGCGAGCGCTCTCACAGTCTCACCGGCTTTCACATTGCCATAACTTCCGACTATCTCCGTACGCACGACTTCTCCGACCTTGCTTAACCGACGTCTCTACCACGATGCGATAGTTGAGATCGGACGCAGCGCATCAGTCCAACCGCACGAGATTATCGCCGTCGACGGCATCTCGCAGCGATACATTACCTTTGCCGCATAGTGTCGGACCGTATCCTTTCTATACGTTCTATTTTACTCACGAATCAATCACAACATGACGCGACGCATTGTGAGCTCTGCCCGCCCCATATGATGCATTCCGGACCGCCACTAATTGAGTGACCACGACAGGTTCGCAATTTAGTACAACTGACTGCAGCGGCAGTCTTCACCGTTTTGGTGGTGCTCTTTCTTGACCGAAGCTACAGGGTCCTACCGACATCGCTACACAACTACCTACCGACGCACCATCCTGGCCATGTCGTCACCGACGTGACGCTGGTGACATGCTCGACTGTCAACCCGCTCTCGAAATGCGACCTCAACCCCAATAAGTGGCATCGCATAGATAAGGAGCTCTTTCTCGGCCAGGCTTGGATGACCAAGGCGTACCTTTTCGTCAGCCGAAAGCACGAGGAGGAGCTGACGGAAAGCGACGCCGTCGTTGTGGATTTAAAGGTTGGCCCCATGAAGCCCGTGGACGAAAAGCCCGACTCGCATGCGGTCTGGGAGTCGCGGCCCGGTGGCATCTGGGTGAAGCGCACCTCGCAGAAAGTAGCGAGTGATTCGGACGAGGCCATCACAAACGTCGACGTTCTCTTCGGCGACGATGCCGTCGAGGCCCGCGACGGCTGGGCAATTCGGGGTACGCCCCTCCAAATTGACTCGAGCGGCACATTCCACTCGGCGCACGTTACCGTTCGTCGCGGCGCGCCCATCGAGCAAAAGAAGCCCAAGCCGCGCATCCCCGACAGTGGCAAGTTCAAGATTCTGCAGATTGCCGATCTCCACCTAAGCACCGGCGTCGGCCTGTGCCGCGACGTCTACCCCGAACTTGCCAAGGGCGAAAAATGCGAAGCGGATCCCAGGACGTTGGAATTTGTCGACAAGATGATTGACGAGGAAAAACCCGACTTTGTGGTCCTCAGCGGCGATCAGGTAAACGGCGAAACCGCGCGCGATCCGCAATCTGTAAGTTGTCTCACGTCTAGGAAGGGAAAATGACGGCAGCTAAACCAAAATCCAGGCCATCTTCAAGATTGCTCTCAAGCTCAAGGAGCGCAAACTTCCCTACGCCGCCATTTTCGGCAATCACGACGACGCGCAGGCCATGAGCCGCGAGGCGCAAATGGCCATAATGGAATCCCTGCCATACTCGCTGGCCACGGCCGGCCCGGCCGAGATTGACGGCGTCGGCAACTACTACGTCGAAGTGCTCGGCCGCGGCGGCTCCGACCACTCCGCCATTACCATTTACTTTTTCGACACGCACTCGTACTCGCCCAACGAGAGAAAGTACCCGGGCTACGACTGGGTCAAGCCCAGCCAAATTGAGTGGTTCAACAAGACGGCCGACCGCCTCGTCAAGCCGCACGCCGAGTACAGCCACCAGCACATGGATATTGCTTTTATCCACATTCCCATTACCGAGTACGCCGACTACAACCAGACATGGGTCGGCAGCTGGCGCGAGGGTGTCACCGCCCCTGTTTTTAACCCGGGCTTTCGCGATGCTCTCGTCGACAAGGGCATTCTCATGGTCAGCGCCGGACAGTACGTATCCCCTACTCCCCGTCTTCTTTGTTGCATTCCGTTGTAATCTCGTCCCGGAGCACACAGCTAACGCATGACTTCAGCGACCACGTCAACGACTATTGCATCCTCTCCACCCAGGGCGAGCGCCGCGACCCAGCCATGTGGATGTGCTACGCCGGCGGCGTCGGCTTTGGCGGCTACGCGGGCTACGGCGGCTACCTGCGCCGCGTCCGCCTCTACGAGGTCGATGTCAACGCCGCCCGCATCCTCACCTGGAAGCGCGTCGAGGCCGGGCCCAATGTCACCGAGCGTATCGACCAGCAGATCATTGTCGACGGCGCCAAGGCGTACCCGGCGCCGCTGCCCCCGCCGCCCCCGCCGCCCGTGGCGAGTGAGCGGCCGGTCGACGTAGGAAGCTCATGAATAGTCGAGTAGACTAACTTGAAAAGGTTTACATTTACAGCTGAAGGGGGGGATTTGCATCGTCAGGAGGTTTGGTGTTTTTGACTTTGCCTTGGCTCTGGTGAGAGAAGCTTTTTTGTATACATATCGGTCGTTCTTTTCTGTCTCATTCTTACCTTTGCTTCGATCTGCCACTCGCTAGAAGTTGACGAGCAAACTTTGCCCATCTTCCCTTACCTTGTTTTCTGATGGCGTTTTGGGGATGGTTGGAGTTTTTCCTGCCTTTTTTTCTCCTGTTTTTCTTTTTGGTTGTCTCTGGCAAGATTGCATAAAACAAGGGACAATTATGTATTCATGTATACACAACTTATACGAGATATGTTATTCATCACGATAAACAATAGCATCAAGTACTGCGATATCCTCCTCATCTAGTACTTTGGGTACATGACGCCCATGCTCTACGGACCACGTGCAAACAGTCGATGATCAAACCAAATTGTGTGCTTCCCTTTCTGTTGAACTACAGTCATATTTATCCAATCTTTTTCGTCCTTTTTATTATTATTGAATCGTCATATTCGCAGCGGCGGTTCGACATTGCACTGCAGAACAGTTACAGCGAGCCCCGTCTGCAGAGTGGCCTCAGCCGTCAAATAAGTTTTCCGGTTCGCTCGAAGGATCGTCAAGTCCATTCTTGCCGGGCTATTGAGGATAGTCGAATATCTGGTCTTGGTTACTTGCACCTTCTGGGTTTGCTTGTCTGCTCTTGGTGAGCCTTTGGGAAGCCGTCAAGGTGGTGGACCTTGCCATCGGATTACATGCAAGCCGCGAGTCCCAGCACAGTAGCGCAGCGCATTGCACATAAAGCACAGCGAGCACAAGCCTTGCACAAACTCATTGTGACTGTTTGCTAAAGATGATTCAAGGCCTTCCTCGCAAGATGCCACGCTTAATATAGGCCTACCGAAGGAACAAGAACTTTGCAGGGTAGGCTGTCACTCCACGGGAGTCGTCTAGTGACCAGCAGGGACAGGTTAAAGCCGACCTATGCCAGTACGTCTCTCTGCTGCAATATATTTGACTTGAAATTGAGCTTGAAACTGCCCTGCATAGCGTTTCGACCCCCGGGACCAGCAATTCGCGTCGCCGTCGACGTCGCCAGCGCGAGCAGGTGGATGGTCTGTCTCACGGTCAAAAGCGCAACTCTGTGAGATGCTAACGCCAAGCTCCAAGATGATCATGATGTAAACAAGAAGGTGCGTGTTTGTCTCGCAATTCTCTTCTCATACTGATCTGCATCTGCGCAAATAAGTTGCCGTGACCGATGCTCGAAACTTTGTCCTGATCCGATCGAGACGCAAAGTTGGAGCAGCGTGATGCTTTATGTAATGTTTTCCGCCGCCAAGTCTTGCACCAACCGAGTATCTCAGTAATGGTGGACACTCCGCTCTCGGTGACTCGTCAGCGAAACGCGGGTGAAGCGGCCAATATGCTGTGGCGTCATGAGCAGGAGCAATTCGCCTTCGACGCTCATGCTTGGTACGAGGAGGAGTATTCTCGACACACTGATACTGAGGTTTGCCGTCACCGTGGCTCGATTCAATGCCCAGCGACATTGGCACACGATGCCTCTCGGTCCTGCTGATTGATTTGGCTCGGAATATCTCCCCGTCGCCGCTTAACAGGTTGTTTGAGGCTCGACCAAGTGACTCAAGTGCCTCGCAATAGTAGTATGGATCTCGTGCCTCCGGGTTGTCGAATCCTCGGAGCCATTTTCTGAGGTGTTGGTCATGTGAGCGCGTTTGCGTCGAGTTTCGAGGGCGGGGACACTTGAAGAAGAAAAGAATCAGTGGGATAAAGACCTTTTGAAAGAGGGTATTTGAACATGATGAAAAACATTGTTCGTGGCGGGTTAGCCACACAAGTATGTGCAAACGGCGAGGTGTGATGGCAGAGTGCTAACAGAATACCACTAGGAGATGGCGGCGACGATGCTTGAGGCTTCTAACTGGGGCGGGAAGATTTCCCCAAAATCGACAGTGCTCTGTGTACGAGCTCGGGAGATCTAGTGAGAGCTTCTTGTCTTGTTAATCTCGTTTGTTGATTTTTAGATGATTCCAAAGCGCAATGGAAAAGCCCGTCGCTTTGCGTGGTGTTGTGCCAAAGAGTAGGTAGCCATGATATGGCACAACTGGAGATGAAGCAAGTTTTCGGCCTTGGCCTAGAAGGTGCTATCTGTCTGAATATGATGAAGGACTACAGATTAGGTATTTTGGAGACAGTGCCCTCGTCAAGCACACAAGTGAAGTCACTACCCCGGCCTCTAATAAATGGCCAATGCTGACAGATTAGGCAGTCTTGGGGACTGGCATGGATTGTTTCATTGCGCGTCAAAAGTCTCTTGCAATGTTATCCGTACTATGATTTGTCATCTATTGGTAAGGGTTCTTTCTTTCCTTCTTTTGCCTTCTTTTGCATGGATTCTTATTGTAGGGCTCGTATAAACCCACAGTGACGCAAACGCCTACCTAGGTACATGAATACCTGAGGTGCAGCGCCTCTTTGGCTGCTGGCGCCGGCAGCTCGTATCGCCTGACTATGGCTTCATGGCAATCCACCAGTTGTATAGGTACCTGTGGGTAGTTTATGGCTTGGCACTTGCGCAAATGACTATCGAGCGACTGCAAACGAAGTATTGCTGGTGTAAAAAAAAAGAAACCACAAGAAACAAAAAATATCATGCGATGCTTGAATTCATTGAGACTACGGATACCTGAAGCCGGAGCTGGCGGTGGCTGGGCGGCTGTTTTGTTGTTCGCTCAACGCCCTTGTTGGCTGTAACTTAGTATCACGCTGAGTCTTGGTATTTTTAGGTACGGCAGTAGCCGCACTATTTAGCCTAACAGCTCTGATTGCAGCCAAATGCCACGCACACATGCCTGCCAACAAGGTTAAAAACTGGGGATAGTAGGTAGTAGGTAGGCCTAGCCGCTGTGATTTTTTGCGCATGTTGATTCTGCCCATATTTATTTTGCCATGTTTTCTTTCTGCCCAACGAGCGCGTTTGAATGGAATCAACGCCAGACTTATGCATGTACATGCAGTAGCCCCTCATCCCTCATAGCCATTGCTTTCAGCCTGGCCTGGGTCCCCGGATCGACCTGGATCCCTGTCATTCTGGCGCTATCATAGTCTGTTGGTTGGGAACGGTGCGCTCGCTGTCTTTGGACCTTACGTAGGTACTTACTCCGAAGGTATCCGTACGGAGTAATCTGGCTAAATTGCATCTATTTACCAACCATAGACTAATTAGTATTACTAGGTAGTTATTTGTTAGCTCCAGCACCTTGCCGCTTTCGCTGCCCACTCTTGACCTCGTACTTTTAGCTCTTCTCCCCACTGCCACCTCCATTCTCCCACCATCCCACGGCTGCCACTGCCTGCCCAAATATCCAGCCGCCAGCCCATCGTCTGATTTCTGATGCCGGCTTTGCTTCCTTTGCCCGTCCACCCCAGCAACCTCCTCTTTCTCTTCTCCCGCGACATATCTCGTCTTTTCGGCCTCTAGTTCACCAACGCATACCTCTCCCGATTACCTGATCTCAGATAAAAAAAAAAAACAAGCCAGTCGACGGCGTATACACCAGCTTGCCACAGCAACCCCGATTAACAAGCTTTGAGCCCTTTACGCTTGGCTTACCTCGCTCGTCTTGAACCACCTCTTCCGCCCATGGGCCCATCTCTGCCCCCCAATTTATTTTTTTTACAAAATTCCCATTCGCTTCTCAAATACACACATAAACGCGGCTCGACTACAGTCCTGCTGAAATCGACATGTTTGCCTTCATGTCCAGAGGTTCGCGGCTTGGTCGCCTCATCGCAGCCTCGCTGCTTGTTGCTTGTCCCATCGTCTCCGCTTCTGGCTACAACCTCGATCTCACCTCCGAGAGTATGTTTTGACCCAATTCCTGGTCCTTTGCAGATATGCTAATTACGAAGGATATAGAATCAATAAAAGATACCGCCAAGGGCCTTGCCCAAGACATGCTTTCCTTTTACACTGGCGACAAACCTGGAGGCACACCAGGCCTGCTTAACCCACCATACTATTGTTCGTTGCTTTCGAGACGCCCTCTGCCTGGCCGCTATTAATGGTTTGAAACAGGGTGGGAAGCCGGTGCCATGTTGGGCGCCCTCGTTGACTACTGGTACTACACGGGAGACGACGAGTACAACCAGCTCGTCACGGATGGCCTGCTCTTCCAGGTCGGCACCAATAGGGATTACATGCCAAACAACCAAACCCTGACTGAAGGTAACGATGATCAAGGCTTCTGGGGCCTGAGTGTCATGTCAGCCGCCGAGTACAACTTTCCGAACCCGTCAGCCGACAAACCCCAGTGGCTTGAACTCGCACAGGCCGTCTTCAACACACAGGCCGCCCGATGGGATACAGCCGACTGTAATGGTGGTCTGCGCTGGCAGATCTACCAATGGAACAAAGGCTACGATTACAAGGTAGGTTCATGACACGCCAATCCTGACACTACCGTTGATCCGCCGCTAAACCTTCCAAGAACTCAATCTCTCAGGCCTGCTTCTTTGCGCTCGGTGCCCGACTCGCTCTCTACACCGGGAACAAAACATATGCCGACTGGGCTGAAAAGACTTGGGATTGGATGTGGTCGACAGGATTCATCAATAACGAAACCTACTATGTCATTGACGGTGCCGACATTGGCAGCAACTGCACCTCTTATAGCCCATACCAGTTTACTTACAATGCCGGCGGCTTCATTCTCGGCGCAGCCGCCATGTACAACTACACCGAATCCAGAGCCTGGAAGGACCGACTCGATGGCCTCATATGGGGCTCCAAAGTATTCTTCGTTGGTGACAACGAAGACATCATGTCCGAGGTTGCCTGCGAACCCGTTGACCGCTGCAATATCGACCAGCAATCTTTCAAGGCTTATCTGTCTCGCTGGCTCGCCGCTGCAACTAAATGGGCCCCCGACACGTACGACACGGTCATTCCCTACCTTAGGGCCTCTGCCAAGGCTGCCGTCAATCAATGCGTCGGAGGCGACAATGGGAGAATGTGCGGCTTGAAATGGGCGAGGAACGAGGGCAAATATGACGGATCCACCGGTGTTGGGCAGCAGATGGCCGCTTTGGAAGTTCTTCTATCCACCATGATCAAGAATCGCGGTTCCCCGCTGAGGGCCGATACGGGCGGCACCAGCAAGGGCGATGTCAATGCAGGCTCTGGCGATATTGGTAGAAAGGATCCAGTCGCGACGTTTCCCCCGCCAACCGCCGCAATGAAAGCTGCCGCCGCATTCATCACTCTGGCCATCTTGGGCGGCCTTGCTGGCGCAATCGTATGGCTGCTCTTTGATGAGACGTCGGACAAGAAATTGATGACCCAGTTCAAGGGATCCATGGCTAATTTCAAGTCTACCCTGACTAGTGGAACGGCCGCCGGGGTTGGGATTCTGGGTGCGGGAGCGGCAGAGAATCGCCGCAGCTCTCCGTTGAATGAAAAGACTATTCAGCCCACGGCGGGCGAAGTGAGCAACCGCAGCTCTCGCGTCAGCGACAAGGCTATCGAGGACATGCCCGTTATTGTCAACCGCGTGCGCAGTGATAGCAGCAATAGCACCCGCCGACTCTCCAACATGCCAATCGGATGGTCGCAGGATTCCATGTCGCGAAATTCCGTATCGCGCCTTTGGCCCGTGGGGCAGGCCGTAACGACTGACGATGCCGATTGCATCGAACCAGTCGACCCGCAACATGGCGCGTGATGCACGGTGCATCGATTTCTTTTCTTCACTCATTCCTTCCTTCTTTCTGAGCGGTTTTGGCGTTGCTTTCTTGGGATTTGGCGCTCAGGTGTCCTCGTGACGTTGTTCATATTTTATTGCAAAGCATTGGGTTCATGGAAACGCTAGTATGTAGATTGGCTTACAGCGACGTGTGTTTATTCTGACCTCAAGCGGGAGTCTACCACTAGAGTGTTTTTCTTGGTCTTCTTTTGGGCAAGAGTTGTTGTTAGATTAATGTTCTTGAAAATGACATCGTCGTTCTAGCGCTTGCCTATTGTAAAATCTTACTTACCCAGTAAGTAGGAGTTTTCCCAGGGCGATGTTGCGCGTCCGGGCATCCGAGTATCCCAACCATCACCTTCAACTGACATTGCCTCTTCTCAACTCACTCGTCATCCTCGGCCATCGCCAGAACATGTTCGCCCCATCGATGCCCTTGAGCGGGTTCCCTTTGCCGCTCGTCGCGTTGCCGTGCTGCTCATCAAACCCGCAGCGCTCGTAGAACCCGTCCATCTTCCACGCGCTCACCACCGACGCCACCACGCCCTCTCGCTGCGCGCGCTCCAAGCCCCATGCCACCAGTCGCCGCCCGACGCCGCCGCCCTGCCGCTCCGGGTGCACGGCCAGCACGTCCAGGTACCACGACTCTGCGCGGTCGCCCGCCCACGCGGCCGGGCCGAAGCACGGGTACGCGCGCTCAATGGCGTCTTCGCGCGCGGGGTTCGCAGCGCGGTTCGGCCACAGGTATGCGTGCAGCGCCATGGCGGTTGCTGAGAGCGGTTTTATCAAGTTTCCTGCAACCCATTGTTAGTTTGAGGGGCTTCTTGTTAAGAGGGGAAGGGAGGGCTCGGACGTACGGGGATCGAAAGACCAGAGCTCAAGAGCCCGTCCGCCGTCGCCGAGGCGTGTCCACACCGCGGCGCCGACAATGAGCTCCTCCCGGCCGGTGGCAGAGGAGGAGGAGGAGGAGGAGGAGGAGGAGGAGGAGGAGGAGGAGGAGTTCCGGCGGACGGCGACGAGGAAGACGTAGCGCCAGTCCCAAAAATTGACGCGCAGGCGGCGCAGCCAGTAGAGGTGCATGTCGTCGGGGTGCTGGGCGCGGTGGGGGTGGATATGCGCGCCAAACAGGTTGTCGTCCCGGAAGGCCGCGGCCATGAGGCGCGCCATCTCGGGCAGCTCCGAGTAGCGGGCGTTGCGGATGATAATGTCGGGCATCATGACGATTGGGGGGGGGGGGGGGCAACAAAA
>JAPERH010000378.1:0-32892 GCA_030411535.1 Beauveria australis
CCCCCCCCCCCCCCAGAATTTCTCTAAACGGGGCCTATTGCTGTCTAGTTTTGGTCCACGCTCCACAGCCAGGTCCGGAGTGGGTGTTGTGGATGGATGGGAAGCTACCTGCGAGCCCTCAACCCATTTCCCATTTCCCACTTCCCACTTCCCAACGCCACCAAGTTCCGGTCCAGCCACGTCCGAAGGCCACATCCAGAAGACTTTTTTTGACTATTGGTTCTGTTACTATCCTGATAGGTCAGACGTGTTGGAACCCGCGGGAGTGGCACGGAATCGCACGCCGAGAACCGCAAACTCAGGATTCGGCTCTCAACACCGAGCTCTCCACTCTGTTTGCTAAGCTCCAACTTCGCCTTCAAGACTCAGCAAGGTCGCTTAACACAATGGGATCGATTCATGAGAAAAACTAGATTCCACCTTGATATGTCTTAACCGTGAATCTACAGAGTCTGCCGAAGGCTGTGTGCCAACGATACTACCACGTCCAAACAGTCATACAATTTACACCCCCAAAACACGTCCCCTAGGACCGCTCTTCATAAGTTATCTTCCAAGCAATCTCCTTGCTGATAATCATGTCTTGGCTCCCCGTCCTGGAACTTGTGTCCTCATCCACGTGCTCTCTGCTGCTCGTCGCATACGGCTGCCCCTCCGTTGTTTGCCCTGACAACACACCCTCCGCCGGCCAACCCTGCTGCGACGGCTGAGCAGGCAAGCCGGCGTCCGACCTCCGTTTTGCCGAGATGGTCGTCGACACAACCCCCGTGTTTCCTGCTCCCACTGCTGTCCCCTTGGAGCGACTGTTGACAAAAGATCGCATCGCGTACGCGCCGCCAGAGCCGGTCATGGTGTCGTCGTACGCCAGCGGGAACCCCATGCCAAGTGAAAAAGACTTGAGAAAGTTCTTGAGGTTCGGTACCGTCGCTGATATGAGGGACCACGAGATCATGGCCTGCTGGAAGAGAAGACTGTCGATGACGGCAAACTGCGGCTCGGCGGCCGACGGGTACCGGTCAAAGTAGAACAGGTGGACGCTGGCGAGGACGATGAGCGGCAGCCGAAAGGAAAAGGCCATGATGACTTGGAGCTTGCGCGCAGCCGACATGTTGACGTTCCAGGTCAGCTCCACCATCAACAGCCAGGCAGCAACTTCAGTGAATATGTCAATCGCCGTGATAACTGCCCATCGTGTTTCCTACACATGGCAGATTTCGGCCCCGGTTAGCTGATAGTTATCTGCTGTTTCTGGACAGAAGCTTCATACCTGACCTGGACATTGTGTAATGTTGTTCGATGTCAATAACGTATCAGATCGACAGTTTACCAGGTACGCCACGCAAGATCCCACTCCCCACAGCGCGCTCACAACCATCATGGCGATGCAGATCGGCCTGCTCTTGCCCGTCTTTCGGCCGATGATTCGGAGTATAAGAGCGAGGAGCGAACATTTCGACAGGCACATTGTTAGAAAGCCCAGAATCATGGCCGCTAATGTTGACTGCGGTAGCAAAATGTCAGTGGGCAAGTGTGTTGTCGCCTGCCATTGTGCACGTACTTTCGAAGACGTCGCCCATTGCGCGGGCGTCGTGATGGAGTTGAACTTGCCAAGGCCACCACTTCCCAGTCCCACAAAGATGGGAATAGATTGTGCGAGTTGCAAAATCTAACACGAAAGCTACAGTCAGATTGTCCAAATTTCGACGGCCAAAACCGAGTTTGAATGCGCGTACTGTTGCGAATGCGATCAGGATGTCGTCTATTCCAAACATCTTGTACTTGACGTATGCCCTCGCCGTGCTGACGAGCGTGCTGTAGACGATCGCCAGGATGGTTACAATCCACAGCTGCCCAGCATGGTCGCTCGAGGTAACGGACGAGAAGCGCGGCCCGTCACCAAAAGTTTGTACTTCCATTGTAGACAAGCGAGCGAATTCACTCTGCGGAAATGACCATTGCGAGGAGAGGAGGGATGGGAAAGGAGGAGCAGTTGAAGATGAATTCGCCCTCCGGCCTCGACCAACCTCACACAAGCTGATAATCTTGGTGGCTATTCCCCGACGAGCCTGATAACTACACAACATTGGTTGCAGGGGTCTTCTACTCTTTACGACATACTTGCGAGCTGCAGAGGGGCCGCCTCTCCGGGACTATGGAACAGCGAAGGCGGGCCCTTGAAGAAATTAGGCGAAGAGGCTCGGAGAAAAAATTTAGTTATGGAACCACTGCAAACTTGAACATTGCGACGTTCTCATCCATCCTTTCCTTCATCATTAAGAGGATGACCCTGATCGACCATGGCGGCAGGAGCAGTATGTATGCACTGCTACTCACCCGCATTGGAAACGTACCATCATGGATTATAGCGTTGAGCCACACACAGCACCTCAAGTGAGCACAAACCGGGGAAATTTCTAACCGGAGGGGTGGTATTTGCAATGGACGACATATGACAAGGCTCTACTGATAAAAGAAGGAGAGAGTTTGGGAAAAACTGGCGGTGTTGACTGCAATTGGGCAAAAGAGGTTGTCAGGGCCAAGACCCATGCCAGCCGACTAACGTTAGTTACGGAACGTTACCTGCCTCCACCAGTGACAGGACGAAGCTAATAACCTAGTTTTTACGACTAGTTTATTCCGCACTTCTTTTTTCGCCGTTCTAGCCCGTAGATCGAATGCTTTTTGGGTTAGGAGAGGGTACTGCCTGGTATTAACTATGGGTAAGTCTCGTATGCTAGCAGGTACCAGCAAGGAAGATCGAAGTACTTGCAGGGCTGCGAGCACCCATGCCTGCCAAGTTAGAACCCCGTCATCAAACAAGGGTCAATTCTACAGCAGAGAAAGATACCAGACAGGGCTACGATGTTTTCGGCTGACACTTTGTAAATCTTATGCGGCGGCGGCGCCAGCAGCACCCAGATGAGATCGATTTGCTTAGGGGCTTCTTTTTGACGAACGATTGTTGACCAAATTGCCAATCAATATTCTTGAGTTGGTACCAGCACGTTCTACGCCACAGTCTTCCCAAGAGCGCCTTCGTCCGAGAAGAAGGGGAGAGGAGGGTCTGCGGCCCGCTGCCAAGCACGGAGTATTAAGTACGCGCGGGCTATAGTCTTCATTTATATCCTTGGAGGCTCACAACGAGAAACCCATATCCTCCCCCTTATTACCCGCAGCCCGCGGATTCTCCATCTGATTGGTCTTTCGAGTTCTTCGCAGCCTATGAACAGGTCCCTCTTGGTGAGTGACCCTCCCTCCCCATCCACATGACAGGAGTCGCCAAACCCGACGGTACGCTCTCCCGGAGGGGGCTTGCCTCGCTTTTCAAATTCGGGACCTGAAGAATATCCGCTAGAATATTGCCATTCTATCCACATACTGGAACGGGGAGCATTGGGTCCTAGGCTGATAGTTTGTAAAATGGCTTGCAGATTTGAACCAGACAGATGAGACGCCGTTTTTCCAGTTGTTCCATCGAAAAGCGGATAATCCCTTTCTGTGGCAGGCTCTCATCTTTTTCTTTGTCCCAGATCTCTCGAGTATTCTTGGCTTGCTCTTCTTCACCTCGCATCTCCTCTCCATCCGTCTTCGCACAGCCATTGACGACGCGCAGGATGGGGACGACTGACGACAAAGTGTTTGACGCCGGAGTGTGTGCCGAGGGGGGCGTGGATGAGAAGAATGGCAATGCGGGTGATCGTCTCGACATGTACCGCATGGGCAAGGCCCAGGAGATGAGGGTGAGTGTAGAACTTTGCTGACTTTGAAGTGAATCCGCGCGGAGAAGATTGTACTGATGAGAATTGCAGAGAAACTTTCGCTTTCTCTCCATCCTGGGCTTTTCCATGATTCTCATGGCCTCGTGGGAATTTAGCTTGAGGTAAAGCAACCCTTATGATGTCTTGATCGTCAACGACTAACAGCTATCGCGCAGTGTCGCCACCATTGGTCTCGTCAACGGCGGTACTGCCGGTCTCATCTGGATGTTCTTCGTCTGCTGGATGGGCTTCTTTGTGGTCAACACGTCCATGGCCGAGATGGCATCCATGTAAGTGTCTCCCCTCCCCCAACACCCCCCCCCAACACCCTTCCTTCTCCCCCATCTCCTTCTGCCGTTCCGGGCTAACACATCTCGCAGGGCACCCACCTCTGGCGGCCAGTACCACTGGGTGTCCGAGTTCGCGCCGCCCAGGCACCAGAAGCTGCTCAGCTACCTCATCGGTTGGATGTGCGTCCTCGGGTGGCAGACGTCGTGCGCCTCGTCGGCTTTTATTGCCGGCACGCAGATCCAGGGCCTGCTTGTGCTCAACCAACCCGACTACGTCCCGCAGCCCTGGCACGGCACGCTGCTCGCCGTGGCCGTGGCCGCCTTCTCCGTGCTCTTCAACACGCTGCTCGCGCGCAAGCTGCCCCTCGTCGAGGCCCTCGTGCTCATCATCCACGTCTTTGGCTTCTTTGGCATCCTCGTCGCGCTCTGGGTGCTGTCGCCGCGCGCCGACGCCGCCGCCGTTTTTACCGAGTTTAGCGACGGCGGTGGCTGGGGCAGTCTCGGCGGCTCGACGCTCGTGGGCATCCTCGCGGGCGTGCTCCCGCTGCTCGGCGCGGACGCGGCGGTGCACATGTCGGAGGAGCTGCGCGACGCGGGCCGCACACTGCCGCGGTCCATGATCATGACGACCATTTTCAACGGTGCGTTTGGCTGGATCATGGTCATCACGCTGTGCTTCTGCATCGGCGACCTCGAAGCCGTCGTGACCTCGCCGACCGGCTTCCCCTTCATGGCCGTCTTCCTCAACGCGACGGGCTCCGCGCGCAGCGCCACCGCCATGTCCGTCTTCATCGTCGCCATGACCGTCTTTTCCAACCTGACCATGGTCGCGACCGCCTCGCGCCAGCTCTTTGCGTTTGCGCGCGACCGCGCCGTGCCCTTTAGCCCGTGGTTCGCCAGCGTGCCCGCCGGCTGGGACGTGCCCATCAACGCCATCCTCACCACATTTCTCATCTCCAGCCTGCTCGCGCTCATCAACATTGGCTCTGCCGTCGCGCTCAACTCCATCACGTCGCTGGCCACCACATCCATCCTGTCGAGCTACATCGTGTCCATCGGGTGCATGATCTGGCGCCGCGCGACGGGCAGTCCGCTGCTGCGCTCCAAGTTTAGCCTCGGCCGCTGGGGGCTCGCGATAAACATTGCCTCGGAGGCGTTTCTGATTGTCATTTTTATTCTGGCGTTTATGCCGCCGAACCCGAACCCGACGGCGGCGCAGATGAACTGGAATATTGTGATTTATGGTGGCATTGCAATCTTTTCCGTCATTTACTACTTTTTCCGTGGAACGCACCAGTATGAGGGCCCGGTTGTTTATGTCAGGACTCTTCCTCCAGAGACTGTCACGCCTTGATGGGCATTGCTTTCATTTACACATTTTGTTTTTCTGTGACTTTTGGTCATGCACATGCTTCGTGTATACTTGTATTTTCAATATGTTGCATGTACATGATTGACAACGATGATTGCCAGCTAAATATAGTCGACTTGAGTCATCGTCAGCTACATGTCACGCATGTCTCATACGGTCATCCACGCATACATGTACCATGATATGCGTCCAGTCATCCGCAATCTCCCCGTACGTCTCGCTCCCCACACTCCAAACGTAAAACCCAAGCACAACCTCCATCGTTGCCGCTCCCGAGGCGCCTCACCAACTGGTCTTCCGAGAAAGTCGGCGATGCCATACTGCCGCGCGACGCGGGCAAACTGCTGGACCACGGAGCATTTGCGTCGCAGCAGAGGAGCAGGTTTCGGCGGCTGGCTACGGTCCTACGGGGGAAGGGAGGGGGAGGGGGAGCGGGGGGAAAGTCCGTGCTGAAGCAAGCCCTATGGCGGAAATCGTACCCAGATGCTTGGCGGCGCTTACGGTAAAGTCGTCCCAGTAATTTTTTTTTTCCTTTTTGCAGACGCATTTTTGAATCAATCGGGCGATCGGGGTCGTCTTCCCGCCCATGCCAACAAATCGAAAATGGCCATGTATACGCCCTCTTATAAGCTCATCATAAGACTTGAGTGACACCCGTCGGTGATTCATCTCGACCATGGATTAATAGCTTGTATAATCATAGGCGTTGTAGCTTTCTCAGCTTCTTGCCAGTCTATATATATTTTTTTTCCTTGAGTTGCATCACTATATTTAACCTGTCTTTCCCCCGTGGTGTACTGGTTCAACACTTGTGGGCAGGCCTCTTACTAGACAGGTCGCTAGTTTAAAACCAGCCCGTTGCATTGGATTGCGAGGCGAGGCGCAGCGGCTTCGTATTCAGCTAAAAAGGGTCTTGAAAAGATTATATTCTAGGCAACTACAGCGTCATTGCGTCAAAGCGTCTTCTTCGGAAGGCGGGGCGACTTACATAACTGCACGGGTACCGTGAATACGGCAGCCACTGGTACACGCTGGATTTCGGACGCGCCGTAATAATTAGCACTTTTACTTTTACTACAAAAGTTTGCCTCGTGTTCCATCATTTTGCTTGCTGTCCAAAGTCAGGTCTCATCAAGCGACAGTTGATCAGTATTCATGATGAGCAAACAAGTGCGCTCTGGGACTGCCAATTCCGGCTTCGCTCGAGTCTCCCGCACAGTGACTGCCGACCTGGAACGTGTCCTGGAGCAATACAATCACGACTATGATCAGGTACCGGCCTCATTGATCAATCTCGGCGAATATTGGTCTGCCATCTTCAACCCAGATGTCGCTCGCGAGCTCAATGTAGAGCTTGTTAAAGAATTCGAACCGCATCAAGGTTGTCCTATTATGGACGTGTGTTTCTCACCAGACGGTCGCTATCTGGCATCGCGAAGTTGCGGCGCCGCTCAAATTTGGCATGTCCAGCAAGACTGGCAGAAAATCAACGACTTTTCCGATAGTCCCACCTCGGACGAAGGAGGTTTTGGGGGCGAATCCGAGACTGTGCACTTCTCCCCGGACAGCAGACTCATCGCAACTGGTGGAGAAGAGGGCCACATTTGCATCTGGAATATTGAGAGCCGCTCTCGCCTTCATCAAATTCCTGGCCATGATGGCGGTGTAAGGGCTCTAGCCTTTTCCAACGACGGGAAAGTGCTTGCAAGTAGTGGTGGGGATAACACCGTATGTCTCTGGAATGTCGAATCTGCCGACTTGATCAAGAAATTTGCTGTAGGAGGTGTGGTGCTTGGCGTGACCTGGTCACCGGATGGCAGTTTACTCGCAGCATCTTCGGGACACGACATCATCATTTGGGATGTTGGTACAAAAAGCGTCCTAAGCAGGTTTGAGACTAGATCTCAGGGACGCTCGAGTTTGATAGCCTCGCTCGTATTTTCCACCAACGGCGAAATGCTTATATCTGGAGGTTTTGATGGTTGGATCAAAGTTTGGTCCTTGGAAGACGGTATCCCGGATAAGGAAGCGCTTCTACTGCAATTGCGGGGACAAGAGGTATGTCGCGCCTTTTCCTGGTATATTCTAATGGGCGACTGACCGAGTATCTAGGAGGCCATCTGTAGTTTGGCCGTTACACCAGACAACAGATGGCTCATCTCTGGTTCAAAAAATCGCGACCTTGCGTTTTGGGATCTACAGAATGGTGATGCGCAAGTATTAGTGTCGGCGTTTGCAAATTCAGTCACGGGGGTTGATGTGTCTTCAAAAGGAAGCCTGATTGCTACATCCTGCGGAGATGGCAAGATCCGTATCTTTTCATACAGTCCTTACACGTCGCCGGAGCCCGAGGTCGCAGACAAGGTCTACGCACCTGGCAGTTTACGCGGTTTCGATATGCCACTGGGCCATTTTCCCGGACACCATTTTCCCATCATGACCGGAAATGCAGGCGACTGGCTTTCTTCGACACTGTCTATCCGGGAGCTTTGCATGCTCAAGTTCATGGACGAAATCACCGACAAGCCTGACTGGTGGGCCAAGGTACATGACGCAGAAATTGCCGGCCGCTGGAAGGTCGAGGCCCTGGATGCCAAATGGGGTTCATATCGCCGTTACGGGGACTTTACATCCGCCATGGCGGACGCGGTAAGACTGCATAATGCCTATGCGGGCGCCTCAAAGAACAATAAACTAACGCGCTCATATTCAGTGTATCACAGAGCTGCGTAAAAAGGCAGAAGTGGTGCAAGCATGTGGTTTTGTACCTACATTTGACTACTCTACGTGCGTTATCAAATCTGATTCCATGATGGATGACAAACTTGCCAGTGCTCTGAAGTCATCGTTCTTGGTACTCGAACAAGGGCTGCAGGGCAAAGGTTGGCACCCCGGTAGCGACGGCAAAGTACTCGACTTGGTTCATCCCTCCGTTTGCCCCTTGGTGTATGGCAAGTCTCAGGTGCTCACGCCCGGAGAAGTCGTACCTCGCGATACATGCGTGTCAATGATGGGCGCAGGCCAAGTCATCCCCGATCCCGGTAAAGCAGCCAGGAAGGGTGTCCGAGCGTATAATTATTTCTCTACTCGTTTCCAGTGGCTGCCGGCTGAGGTGCTCATCATGAATGGAAAGGTCAAGATTGACAGCTACATTAACAACCTCCACCCGCAAGAGCATCCTGGTATTTACTCTATTATTGAGCATCTCATCGAAAAGGCTTTACCTGCTTGGGATGTTGTTTATCGATGGCCAGACGAGTTTGCGCATCAGAGGCTAGTCGTGAAGTCTGTCGTGCCAGAGTGCCTGACTCCAGATCTCTGCCAGGAGAACTATGGATGCAGCCCCAGCAACCGCCCGTTGGAAACGGACGAAGAGCCTCGATCAGACGAAGAGGAGGAGGAGGAGGAGGAGGAGTCTGACTCTGCAACTTCGGACGACCATGACGCCACCAAACAGACTCCAAAGCGAGGTGAAACATTGGAAACGGACCAAGCACCACAATCAGACGACAAGAAGGGGTCTGACTCTTCAGCCTCAGACGACGATGGCGCCGCCAAAACGATTCCAGAGCAAGGTGAAAAGGATCCCAAGGCAGACCGAAGGATGCGCGACAGTCAGTGGTGGCAACAGACGCATCCTCTGCGCCTCCCCAATCCAGCCGATGCTGGGTTCGCACGCGGCATCAAACCAGACGACATTGCGTCGTCGAGATTCTTCCTCCGTAGGGGAAAAGGCACGCAACGGATACAGGTAATTGTAAAGTTGGCTAATATACATTTATCCCCGGAAAACCCAGTGTACAAAGGTGGATCGTGGCACGTCGAAGGCTTGCTGAATGAGCACATTTGCGCCACGGCGCTGTTTTATTACGACAACGAAAATATTACCGATAGTCGACTAGAGTTTCGGTCGGTCGCAAATAGGGAAGATCTCACGAGCGAACTGGACTATACGCAAAACGACTTTGATTCGATCAAGCGGACTTTTGGTATTGATCCCGAGGGCAGCACAATGCAAGACATTGGTGACGTCTCGACGCGCCAAGGCCGAGCCATCTTCTTTCCCAATATTCTCCAGCATAGGGTAAGCCCGTTTCGGCTAAAGGACGCCTCTCTTCCCGGCCATCGCAAGATTGTCGCACTGTTCCTCGTTGATCCTGCTATACCAATCATTTCCACCGCCAACGTGCCGCCTCAGCAGCGGGATTGGTGGCGTAATGCCAAAGACGGCAAAGGAGACGTCAAAGGAGACGTCAAAGGCGAGAGTGAGGGCGCGGCGGGCTTGGCTGATGGGCTGATGGAAAGTGAGGAGGCAAGTAGGATCATGGAAGAGCTCATGGCAGAGAGAACGATGCATCAGGACAAGTCAAACAATGACTTGCGGGAGCTGGATTGGGATTTCTGTGAGCACTAGGTGATTAGGTATACTACAGCACAATCCAAGTCGCAAGGCGTACTTGGAACCGCGCTTGGAGGACGCATACTCACAAAGATGTTCAAATTATACCGATTAAGATAATACCTGGCTCATATCATAGCGATTTAAACAAGGCGGGCTCGACACTCTTGCACGACGGATGCCAGGCGACGAAGTAGACACCTTGTATGCTTTTTTCAACTTCTTAACCAGTGAGCTAAAACGAGGGACTCACTTTGTCTGTTCACATCTACTTTCTTTTTAGGCAAGCGTTGGCGGCGTTCATCCTGCTCGCCGGCATCCCGGGGCTACTCCAGCGCTAACCAGCCAACCGGCCGTCTCGCAACGCCGGTTGCACGTCTACTCATACAAAAGATACTTGTTCCGAATAGCTCGAAACTCATTTAGCCTTGGCGTCCACTTGTCTCGTATCTGCTCTGGTGTCATGTTTCTCTCGAGACTCTCTCTTACTAGTGGAGAACCTGCCAACACGTCAATGTTGTACATGTTTGAGCGTGTGTTGTAGAGAAAGCCAAATGACTGGTTAGTGGACCCCATGTTCGATGTGCTGCCGTTTCCGAACAGTTTCCTCGCCGTGTAGAGTAAGCTGACGCCAACGAATGGCGCATCAAAGTGCGCCAAGTGACTGGATTCGCCGTTCAGTTCCGTGTACACCTGCAGGCCGCACACATTCTCGCCCGAGAATTTGGAGGTTGTGGGAGTAAAACACTGAAAGCGATAATTCATATGAGGAATGTTGAGGGAACGCATCGCATCGACCCAGGATTCGTTTGCCCAGGGGGCCCCGAGCAGTTCAAAAGGACGCGTCGAACCGCGACCTTCGGACATGTTTGTCCCTTCAAACATGCAAGCACCGCCATATATCATGGCCGTTTTAACCGTAGGCATATTTGGAGAGGGCAACACCCATGGCAGGCCAGTATCCTCAAAGCGCATCGAGCGTCTCCAATTCTGCATTGTGATGACTTCGAGATGCAGTCGGGTTTGCGCATTGGCAGTGGCTGCAATCCACCCTTCGCCAACGTACATTTTGGCCAGCTCGCCCACTGTCATGCCGTGTACTTGAGAGATGGAACGACGGCCAACGTAAGAATTAACGAAGCTCTCATTGAGCACGGGGCCAAATGCATTGTGGCCAGCAATGGGATTGGGCCGGTCGAGAACCATGACAGACGTATTGGCTATATTTGCCGCAACCATAAGGTCATACAGCGCCCATATATCTACAAATCGAATGAGAATGAGTTTCTCGTTTCATGCTTCAACTGCCGCAACTGATGCAAGGAGGAGATGTGATGCACTCACAAGTGTAGAAACGGGCCCCTACGTCTTGAATGTCATACAATATCAGATCCGCTCCAGAGTCTTGAATATACCTGACCAGCGTGGACGTATTGGCATTATATGCGTTGTATACAGTCAGCCCTGTCTTGGGGTCGATAAAGGTGGCCTGGCCGGCACCAGCCTGCGAGGTACCGCGGAACCCGTGCTCTGGTCCCAGTATGCCCACCAAGTTGACTACTTTGGAGGCAAACATTACATCGACGCCCAGATCGAGCTCAGGTGTGACTCCGGTGGGATTCGTGAGGAGTAGAACCTTGCGGCCCGCAAGTTGTGAATATTTGGATGCGATCAAGACATCGAGGCCGGTCTTTGTTTGACGAAATGTGCTGTTGATCGGATTGACAGACGCCTGCACCGCACCGATCGCGATTGCTAATAGAGTGAGAAGCTTCATGTTTTCTTCTTGGTGCGCTGTGTTTTCCAAGTAAAATATAACCGCTGCCAAGTTGTTCGGTCTGTCTTTGGGCAATTCGCATAGTAATAGTTCCAAAGTCTATTTGGCGAGGGCCCTTACTAATCAATCAACTCGGACGTCAACGACCACTCGCTAAATGAATGCGATCCTGCTCAACTACCCCAAGCAGATACGATCAACTAGTTCGCTCATGCTAGTGTGCATTGTGATTGCTCGGACAGTGATTGCGTGGTGGCTGGCTGTAGGGTGCTAACCTGCAACGGGCTTTGACGCTAAGAATGGCGGGATCAGCCCGCGGACCGGCTAGTTAGTGATGATGATAAGCCGCGGCTAGCGGTTGAGGCGTAGGGTTCTAAATAAATTCCCCCGCTCGTGACGTTGAAATCAGGCAACAGAATTATCAGCTCTGGCCTAATGATTTGCACCAGATCATCGGGATTCGGATGATAATCCCACGTAATCAACAATACCAGGCCGTTTTCAGCGTGTGCAGCAGCCAGTCATGCCCTCACAGAAATATGCTGGTAAGTGTTCAAGATGGGATCAGACGTCGCAGCCGCTGGGGATGATGTTGAGGGAAGGATGCAGTGGCCCAGTTGGACAGGCTCCTTGACAGACAGAAGCAGGAATTGTAGGAGATGCAGGCCAAGAAGCGGCGAGCGCAGTTTGACCAGCAGGTGGTAATAGTGAATAAATACAAGCATCGCATTTTGTTCAAGTATTTGAAGATGAGCAGGCTGCATATCAAGACTCTAATGTAGGGGCTCCATTTCTCGTCTAGCGGCTGTTCCAGATATGTATCTTGAAAAGTAGAGTGCAGTTGTTGAACCTGAGTGAAGAGTATTTGAATCGTGGGGATAACCTTTTCTTGGTATGATGGTTGTAGAAATATTGTCTGATCTTTCTGCACGCCCGAGCCTACTCTCTGGCAATTTCAAAGTAATTATTAGGGAGTCAAGAACGTCCCACTTCTCTAGTGTCAAATGTATGTAGTATATCGATGGTTAAAGACTCACCCAACTCACGAGCAACGCTACTTGAAGTGCGGCCCCCATAGAGACGGCACTTCTCCCTGGTAGGGATATTACTAGCCAAAATGATAGTAAACTGCCTTTCAATAGACTTCAAGAGTGCCATTCATTTTCGCGATTTCGGCGACCACCAAGTTTCAGCTGCATTTGTTACTAAGCGGGGCACCAGTTCTTTGTTCACATCGTCTTGATTTCGAAACGAGCCCTGGTCATCCCCCTTTTCTTGAGAAAATTTGAGGCTATTGACCTATGTACCCACTCAGAGGTCTGCTTGCGGTCAGCCAGTCGGCACTCATCCGACGTGGATTCTTCGATCAGGGCCTTGTCCTCCTGTGCTCATAGCTGTCACTCGGAACTTGGCGGAATACTTGCTAGTTAGATTCCGCTTAACCCAATGCACCGAAGCCTTGTAGAATGGCAAAGAATTTAGAGTTGCGAGTCTAGGCTTCGTCTGATCATGCTAGGCTATCTAGAGTAAATAATAGAGATTTATGAGCGGCGGTTGATATCATGTAAATACTAAGATGGCGTGTTGTACTATGGAGCTTTCAGATGTACAGCAGACGAAATGATATAGCCTTTGCTTAGCCACATATGTCAGCTTGTTCTGACCGACTCCACGAACGCCCACCGGATCGGAGCAAAGTGCCTGAGTCATGCTACCTGTTCTCTGATTTATTACTATGCATCTCGGCCATCAAAACCCGTCAAGAGTGGGCTTAGTGGGACCTTATGGGCATTACGCTGCGCCGCAACAACTGCTTTCGCATTCCTGGGTTGCATGGTGTACAAAATAACCATTGCTCAGCCACTGACTATTATATACCAAGTCTATATATATGTACGTGGGGGTTCGGTTAGGAGGGCTGCTGACACAACGACAGAGTGAGAACAATCACACAGAAGGTCACTCGCCAGCTCTGATCAACCAGAGCGCGCCGCAGCCAGCCTTCCAAGTACTCCTTGGAACGCTCAGAGAAAGTCTCCCCCAGTGCATGGCTACCTTTCAGCCTCTTAACGAGTCTTTTACGGTACTTTTTCAGAAGCTGTTTCAGGCCTCTAGCAGGCGCTGCTAGTAGCTCGGAGCTGCCTGATAGGCATTAGCTCGTTGGAGGCTCTGGCAAGCGGCTGCGAGGTATGCGAACGAAGCTGTGGGAATTGACTATTGGTAACTTGAGTGGTTAACTTAAGTGACTTCTGCTAACAAGTGGCCATCTTGTCGGGCGCTCATCAGTGCCTGTCAGACTACACTAGGCTTAGGCTGTTGTTAAACATGAACTCCTTATTTTTGTATTCGCAGCCCTCTTCGGTGAGAGCGGCCCCATCGTATTATCTTGCATATTTAGTGATTGGCTTGATTCATGCGGAACGTTGCCAGCCACTCATTGGCACAGAGGGTACGTCAGTCAAATGCCCCCAACGCGGTCCACCGTAGCGATTTTAACATTTTTGATAATTTCGATAATATAGCATGCTAATCTGCCGAGTTTAATCCTATAAGGCTTAAAATTGCATGACTTATATATCAGGGGTATTGAGTGGCTGTGCCAAGGTGATGACAATACCCAAGTTCTTGCCTAGTCAAATAGATTCTTTCTTTTACATATATATTCACTTCGCCACTACATACAGGTTTGAAAGTATTAAAAGAAGAATCATCGCTTACTTCTTCCTTTTTATCATTTCTCTATTACGAGTCTGCGACAATGAAGACTGCTGTTGGTGTTGTTTTCACGGCGGCATTGGGCACTGCCTTGCCCCATGTTGATAGGTCAACTACGACTCTTTCCTCCCGTGACACCGAATCGAAGCTCCCTTGGATCGTTTATAAGGGCACCTATGGCCCCTGCATGCACGCTGTCCACGGTGATGCTGGCCGTGAGGCGATTGAGCAAGGTTGCGGCACTGAGGGATTTTGCGATTTACTGAATCCGGTATACGGTCCCGACAACCTCAAACGACTGTCAGAAAAATATGGCTACGCGAACAACACGGAATGCTACGCTGCCCACGACAAGATCCCTTGGGTCGAATACAAGGAAGACTATGGCGCCTGCATGCAAGCTGTCCACTCCCATGCCGACCGTGAAGACTTTGAGGAAGCCTGCGGCACCGAGGGATTCTGCGACATGTTCAACCCGAAATACGGCACCGAAAGCCTGAAGCGAGTGTTGGAAACTTGGGGCCAATATGGCTACAAGACTAACACGGAGTGCTTCGCTGGCCACACCAAGAAACCTTGGACCGAGTGGAAGGACCATGGCACCTGCCAGAAGGTTGCCTACGCAAGTGTCTCACGTGAAAAATATGAGGACGGCTGTGGCACTGAGGCGTTCTGTGATTTGTTCAACCCGGATAACGGCACTGACAGCCTCAAGCGAATGACGGAACGATATGGCTACGCGACCGTCGCGGACTGCATCGCGGACCATGAGCCACAGCCTTGATTCGCCATTCGGTACACGCCAAATCAACACCCATGACTAACGAGTCGCTTGTCACAAGCGTGTCGTATGTGCCTGGGCTTTTAGCGGTACAAGTCTATTGTAACTAGGCGGTTGCTCATGCTAGGCAAGGGTTTGGTGTGATTCGCTGCATTCGCAGAGGGCGAAACTGGAATACTCTTACTCCAGTTATTAAAATTTAATATAATTGCTTTTGCTACCAATCACGAGTTGTGCTTCATATGACGTACAATTATTGAATGAGTATTGGCCGAATACCGGGCAACCTATCACTACAGCTGACATCCCGGAGCCCAGCCAGTGTCCCGGAGGATAGAGTAGGAAGCGCTGTGCTAAGTAATATTTGAGCAATTAGCGAAGCCAACATACACCGGGCGTAAGCAATAAAGGGAGATAGGATACACATTGTTGAGGCATGAATAAAAGGCTTCTATTGACCAACTGTATCTGTAACTGAGTACTTGAGTAGAGCGAAATTATCAGTTGCAGAAGAAATTGGGGCGCCACTCTTAAACAGCCTTGGCGAATCCAATGCGGGAGTTGGTGGTGTCATAGACAGAGTAATAGTGCTCCAAGAACTTCTGTCCAATGGTTGTGTCAGTGGTAGGGCCGAATATACTAATACCATTTCCGCCGTCGGCAATCCAAGCAAAGTAATGAGACGAGTCGGTGATGTTCAGGTTCGCATACTGGTCCTTGGGAATCAGGTACTGGTCAGGGGTCAGATTGTACGTCGTGGAACCGAGAGTGATGCCGAAAGGGGATGAAGGCTTATTGGAGTAACGGACTAAACCAGTGTTCTGGTCGTCATAAACTCCACCGGACGCAGTCACAAAGGCCTTGAAAGCAGCTGTGGGTATGTAAATGAGGGTGGTGCCGGTGTCAACAATGCCGGCATTGGTGCTGCCAAGTTTCTTGGAACCATACTGAAAGCTGGCCGAAATGCCCCAAAAGGGGGCAGCAGCGCCAGACTTCTGAGTCGGGACGTAGGAAACTTGGCCAGAGAATTTCGTGCTGTCGACGCCACCGAAAGTCAGCTCGCCGTTGACGTCGTTGTTGTCACTTCCAGTCTCAGGATGGAAGTAGACGCCAAAGACCTCTTGCGGGATCAGGTGTGTCTTGAACAAGTTGTCCAGAAACGTAGGGACAGTTGCCTCGTCTGAAACAGTGTTTTGGGTCAGCGCCACGGGACCAACACCCAAAATGCCATCGACGCCGTGGTTGAATCCTTGGCTTTCCGAGGCAACACCAACTCCCTGCGCTGCTACAGAAAGACCCGCAATGGTTACGGTCTCGAGATACTCCTCGCCCGAGAATTCACCAGATCCATAACTAACCCGAACCGAGTGGCCAGTATCCTTGCTCTTGGGGCCTGGCTGATAAGCCTTATTCGCCCCAATCCACGTATTGGAAGCTATTGAAGCAATCAGTATCAGTCACTAAAGTCTGTAGGTAGGGAAACTCTTACATCCAGTGTCAACTATCAGCTCATAGGTCCCGGCCCCAACGGTCACGTTTGCAACGTAACTCAGGACCACGTTTTCGGCTGGTGAAGAGCCTGCGACACTTGCCTTGTTTTCACCGGCCCCAAGACTGACAAGGCGAGCCTTTCCGTGCTTGACGAGCTCGCTTGCTGACTTGACGCGATCGACTTTCTTCAGTTGCAGCGTAGTTGTGCCGCTTTGCTGCTGGACCGGAGAAGCCCATACGGATGTTGCCGTAGTCAGGGCAACAAGAGCGGAGAAATGCATCTTCGTAAGGTTTTAAATGAGATTTCGAGAGATTGTTTGCGACTATGTGTAGAATGTTGCTTGTAATGAATCTGAGCAAGATAGAGACGGGAGCAGCCGTTCTTAAATGCACAAATTTGTTTCACTCCATGAAAAGACAGCTTCATATGTGTTACATTCACAGTGATGATGCCATAGGAAGCCATCACTCTCGCGGTAATAATGTCTTTGTACAAATGACGAACAATGTCGCTAGTATTAGCAAAACGATACATGTTGATAGCTAACTATACTGTAAATAGCAGTTGGTTAACTGTGTTCTTCCAGGTATGGCAACCAGAAGGCGCTGAGTTACTGAGTTGCCTATAGTAATAACAACGCTAACTCTAAATCTTAGTTGGGGATGATGTATTATTACTGTTTACACAACTTGAGCCTCTACACACAGACACAATGTAAAGACAAGGAACAAAGGTAGATACATCGCGGATATCCCGGCTCACTTTAGCGAGCGACTTACTACTCTTGTTGTCGCGGCCTTCCCTGCCGGGCTTAGCGGCACCCACCTACCTCTGCGTCTCGCCGCTTTGCGTGACCGCTGGGGAATCTTTCTCTATTCTCTCTTCTTAGCTCTATACGAGGAAAAAAAACTGAATAATGTGGGTAGCCTAAACTGACGCTCTATTCGTAAAGCTCACAAAGTCCGTGTAAAACAAAACGCAATGCAGCAATACGAAGCTGCGTTGGTTAACTTTAAAAAAAGGTGCCGCATATCCGTAAAGTTGTGATGATTGACGAGACTCCTCTGATTCGTTGTAACGCCAAGTCGTCTCCTTGCCGACTTGGTTGCACAACCTTGCGGTCAGTTTGAGGTCATCATTTAACTACGCTCTGGCCATCGCATTTGCACCTCTGCCCGTCCATAGCCATAGCTAAGGCGACACGGATTAGGAGTACCGGTACAGATTTCATTACGAGATGCGTGTTTCGGAATAGTGAATAATATAGCGTTAGGTGGCCTTTATATTTTGCAACGACTTTGTAAGAATCTTGCTGTTAAGTGGGAGGCAGCAACTATATAGCTTGGTACTTGTCGTTGCAAAACGATCTGGCGCAGGACCCAGGTCCTCCACTTGGCGTACTACTAGTAGCATCTGATTAATACACTGAACAAACACTCTCCAAGTTCGGTTGCATATTAATATAGTAGTGCAGAATTAAGAGGTAGCTGAAGGGGTTGGTATGCGCCGAGGATGCCACCTTTATTCATTAAGAACACTACTGCACGCAGATTCCGCCGATAGAAGTAGGGTGGTATCAACTGAGCCAGACGATTTCGACGTGGCACTGGTGCAGGAGTACCCTGTCTCAGTTCTCGAAATTATCAGCTAAAGTGGCTGGCTCATGTGAATCCTACATACTTGAATTGTATAGTTATCTACCATTACGTATCTATCTGGCTGGTGCCTCCGCTAGAAAGTGGCAAAGATAATCAGAATCCACACGTAACAGATTCTTGCCTGAGTTGATGGCCAGAAATTGGTCAAGAGACTAGTTATAATAAAGAGAGACGCTATTTAAGAGGTTCAAAACCGCGAAATGTCACATTATAAACCGGCAACGCCTTCTTGTTCACTCCGTCGGGTCTAGAGCCTAGTTAGCCCTTATTTTAACTGACTGAATACTCCTGCTTCAGCTTAGCCAATCACTACCCGGTAATGAACCAGTACGCATTCAGCGCTGTCTTCTACTTATTGCACCCCTGTGCTAAGATAACCGATCTATCACGTAAATTTAGGCCTGTGAAATGGAAGTAGATATATTTGCGATGGGCTTCTCCAACTTTTATTCCATGTTGGAGCAAATGCTTGAACATACATGTAATGATGTATAATATGATTAATTCCATCGCTACCAACTGATCATAGTGACTCTGTAAGTGATTGGTAACAGTGATGTGGGAATTTTACGTGCCTTCAAGTATAGCCAGAGCACTCCCGTCCACCTTGGGTACTATGCCATTTTGCATGCCATAATAGCCACGGTTATGGGAACCGTGTCCCTGCCATTCTGTCGCAAAATTCATTATTAATAAAAAAAAGTTTTACATAATGCCTAGTGTAGGCTCCCCCTCTATCACTGCTGCTTTTGCTTCGCAAAGGGCACAAGGTCACGCCTCTTTTATGGCAATTTTTATAACCACTTTTTGTACAAATAAACTCCATCGTTTGGTTCCTGATCCTTCTCCTCATAACTACCTACTGCCTATTACGGCCTCCTACGACCGCCTGCAAGGAAAGAATTCGCTCGTCATGTCAGCTACCAGCATTGACACCGTCAATACTGTTGGCCTCAACAACCCCGTCAATGATGGCGCGGGTGTCAAAGAGCCTCTCTTCAACGCTAGCTATAAATGGTGGAATAAATACTAAGATTAAGGGTAAGATTTTGCGATGAATACTATTTCTGAGGCGGAAGAGAATTCATCTATAAAGAGATTAAACTAAAAAGACGGTACAAGCTCTGTGGGATTTCGGTATGCGGCGTTGACAGCATGGAGCGGTGCGTGTCTGAGGCGGTGCATCTATTGGCCCCCGCACCGTGGCCCAAACACCTCGCTAGTCGATGTCTAGAGACGGCCTGGCCTCACTATGTGCTTCCAACTCCTGGCAATCTGATCAGCCGAGCCGTGCAGTGCTGCTGGTAATGCCTATGGGCCTCTTTTGATAACTAATCCTAGCTTATGCATACTGTTGCTGGTAATACCTATAAGCGTAGGGCCCTTTCAACCATGATGTGCCGTAGTGAGTACAGATACGTGGCGAAGCGCAGGAACCAAGCTAAATCGAGAGGTTGGTGAGGGAATCAGCGTCTGACTGGCTGCTCATCAACCTTGACGAATCCACACGACTGGCCGCGTGTAGGTCTGCGTGAGAAGATCAAAGCCATGATACATGTATAAATAGCAGTGGGTAGTGGACTGTTTTTATGCGGTGTTGGGAAAACTCCAGTACGCTAAAGGTTGGACTTGTTTTCTTTCTTGACGCTCGCCAATCTGAAAAACTGAGGGCACATATTTCTCAGCGCCTGCAAATCACGGATCTGGTACTGGGCTGCAGGTGTTTCTGGAATTGGGTGTCCCTCCTCAACCAGGTGCGCGACCGTCCAGCCAATGTCCTTTGCGGCAACGCAGTTGGAATACGAGTCGTCTTCATAGCATATGCGTTACATTAGGTTGATGCATTTATACGAGAGAGAGAAAAATCACTTACCAACAAAGAAGCAATCTTCAGTTCTGTTCACGCCCGCCTCACGCATGGCTTTTTGATACATGGCTGGATGGGGCTTACACACCAGTGGCAGCTCCGCGTAGTCGCAGAACGTCACGCCATCAAATATGTCCTCCAGCCCTAGTAGCTTGACGACTCTCATTGCGTGTGTGATGAACGAGTTAGTAAACAGCCACAGCTTGACTTTGGACTTGTTAATGTCGTCGAGCAGACGTCGCGTTTCGGGCCTTGGTTTCAGGATGCCGTCCAGGGGCAGTGCGTCATCGACGCTGGAGTTGTAATCGCGGGGGTCGACTTGGTGATGCTCCATTAGTCCGCCTATGGCAAGCCCATATTTGGAGTAGTACTTTTGCCGTATTCGCACTGCTTCGACGGTAGGTACATCCAGACGCTCAGCGATGTAGCTGGTTATGAGCTTTCGAACGAGCTCGCCGACGTTGGTATCTGTGATGGATTAGTATCGATGCGGGGAGTTGGAATTTCTTTTGTATTGTTATAAAAGCTACTTCGTGAATAAAGACAGTTGTCGATGTCGCTATGGATATGAGTTAGCCTTGCCTTTGTCGAGTATCTGGAGGTGATGACAGACAAAAAGATGACAGGTTTACGGTCATGGATCCCTTGTGCTATCCCGTCCATGTTGACAATGATCTGAGTTATCAGTATGCAAACTTTGGACGACCAAAAGTAGATTGGATCAAGCCGAGTTCTGGTTCGAATTGCCACCTCGGTGTTGTCGACGGACTATTTAGGCATCGGCTACAACAAGATCAAACTGAGTGGGCACGGATAAACGATTTCAGTGGAGAGGTCGAATCGCCGGTGCTAGACAGAGGACTCGTGTCTTCAATGCTGGGCTTCGGAAATTGGGAGCTGGGAGCCTGTGAAACCGTTGGGCTCCCGGACCATCGGCGCACAGCAAAGCGGAAAAGATACATGCCAATGTGCCACACCGCCACCCCAATGCTCGAGAACACTACGGATAGTCCACCGTGCTTGGCGTCCATCCTGTTCTCCTGCGATCTGGAGATTCTGCCCCATATTGGTTGGTCAAAATAGTACATGGCGCATTTTCTGGGTACTTTGGAACCCCTGGTACCTCTGCAAGCGCGTTAAATGTATTTGATAGCAAGCGAAGACGAAATATACTATCGCGGGTTGCATCTCATCCGCAAGCCGAGCATCCTGTGGCTGGCTGACGCCTTGCTGAACTGGTACGCTTCAGGCAGGTAACATTGCAATGCTACCAAAGAAACTTTTACCGTCCACGGGAAGATTCGGCACCTTCGTCACGTTTCGACTGTTACGTGAATATTCGGTAGCAACACAATGTGCATTATGGATTCAATCTGGTCCCAATACTACAAGACGCGACTATCAGACCGTTAATCATAAGTCTCATGGACAAGGTTTGCTCCCACTCCGACGGTCCGATGTATTGCTTTTTCCAATAATTTTGCCGGAACAAGGTATCTGGCCAGGGATGAGACAGTCTCTAACTAGGAATCGCCTCCGTACGTGTCACACCCGACTGTCTAGGATGAATGAATGGGCCTCCGCTAACGTATTCGCTTCACCGGGAGAGAGCATATAGCCCTCTGCTGCTCGCCGTCGAACCTCGCTCCATCATGTGTGCTGTACGATGCCATGGCTTCCACGAATGTTCTCGGCCTGGGCGCCTAGACAGTAGTCCATCCTCACCGTACATATGGCACACGCACCGTTCCTATGAAGGTGCTGTGCCTGGGCTATGGCCGCACTGGAACGAGATGTATGTATCTACATCCACAACGCACTGCTTATGCCAAGGAAGGCGTTAATTCAGCTGATTTCGATGCACTAGCTCTTAGGGACCAGCTCCTCACGCTCGGTTTCCACCACGCGTATCACACATTCGATGCTGTATATCGTGACTTCTACGACTGCAAAATGTGGACAGACCTCATAGTGGCCAAGCACGACCGCGGCCAGAAGCCTAGTCGTGATGACTTTGACAAGATGCTAGGACACTGCCAGGCAAGCACACCAGGAAAGAACTGCCGTGCAAGTATCTCGTTAACGATTGTACTATAGGCCGTTCTGGACATGCCAGCGGCATACTTTGCGGAGGAGCTCATTGAGTACTACCCCGAATCCAAGGTAATTCTCACCATTCGCGATTCAGACGACTGGTTCCGGTACGTCAGCAAAACCCTGTTCCGCATAGCTCTCTTTCTTCTAATGCCAATTCCCACAGATCTCAGAGGAACTCCATCATAAAAGTGAATGCCGGCTGGATCCCCTGGCTCCTTGGCTTTACAGCCCAGCTCCTCCTCATGCCCAACAGATGGTCCAGGCCCATGTTTGCCAAGCTCCAGCAGGTCCTCTACGACAACGACTTTGACAGTAACGGCGTCGTGAGCATGCAGGCGCATTATGATAAGGTGCGATCTCTCGTGGCCCCCGGAAATCTTCTCGAATATCACGTGAGTGATGGCTGGGAGCCACTGTGCTCGTTCCTGAATGTTCCTGTGCCGCAGGAGGGAGTAGCACTGCCGCACATCAACAAGAGCTCAGAGTTTGGTGTGAAAAATTACAAGAGGAGGATGTCCATGGTCAAGGGACAGCTATGGCGGTTGCTAGATGTCGCGGCGTATGTGTCACTAGGGCACATGGTGCTCGCGTTGTTGGTGAGGTGGTTGAGGTTTATCGCGAGCTGGTTGGCGATGTAGAGTGCGGGAGCACGATACCTAAAGATTAGCTAGCATTACACAGCTAGTACGTCGTAATATTAGAATACTCCCCCGCGTCTAGGACTCAGTGTCGCGCAGGGTATCAGGTTTAATGTACTAGGCCACAGTGTAGGCGTCTACTTTTTGGCCACCGTGGTGAAATGGTTACAAAGGGTTACTCGCTCGTGGCTTCCAAGATGTATCGCATGCGTACGTAAAGACTTTGTTGCCACTTGATTTCGTGGTTGACTTGCGGGTGATGAATGCGTAACCTCGAGCAGCTGCCCAGGTATCAAGGCCCTGATTCCGACAGTAACTCTCAGTCTCAGGAATTATCGAGAGAGTACAAGTGGAGTAATGGCTGTGACCAGTGCGTCACGAGACTCGTAGTCTCTCTCCGGAGGGAGGCAATCATCGGGGAACAAGGCTGCCTCTCGGCGAATAGGTGTCTTGTCTGACGTCTCAGGTATTAGGCGCTGAGCCGGAGCAACAAGCTAAATCACCAGCACGAAAGGGTGCCAACTTCGCTAGGCTGCTGACAAGTTGTCCGATTAATGGCGTCTGCTGATGTTCCAGTTGTACGGAGATTAATAAGGCGGCCCAGCAACACTGTGATACGTCTCAGTGCGCGCGCGAGCTATCGTTGAGGGCTGCATCGAACCAAGGAGTGAGAGAAGCAGTAAAACCACCCGTAGACGATCTGGTTGCTGAACCTGCCACGTTGTGTTGATGTAGAATGGGGCAAAGGAGCGTCGACTGATATAGTTGATGCTACGTCAAATGATGCCGACTGGCGGTTGCATGCTGTTACCATGCATGAGGCTGTCATGCATGAAGCATAAGCAGAATTTAATGCTGGCTGGCCAAGCGCAACTCGGCAATCCCTCTGACCCAGCCAGATCCTACCTACTTCTTGCCACTGTGAATCTTTCGGCGAGGCACCACGCGGGTTATTAGCGGGTCCTTGACCTAATAGGGTCATCAAGCCGCAGTACTCCGTACGGATTAATCCGTACAGTGGGCGCGATTGTTAAGGTAGCAAGTAGATACCTGTGCTGCCAACGCCATGCTCTGAGATAGCCTCCGTGGCTCATAAGTCAATGAGCTACGGATTAGCGTCTCTGTACATAGATGAGACCAAGGTCCGCGTAGTATTGTTTTTCTTTTTCTACTTGTAACCATTTTACACACCGCTAAATCCGCGGCTCCAAAAAGGCAGTTGTCCCTACAGTATTCCGATGGGTGCAAGACTATTACCATCATGAACTATCCGAGTGCTCTCTAGATAATAGTAATTGAAGGCCAGGCTCATCCTTGTAGCGATCCAAAGCCACTGCTCTCCACTCGTTCCAGTCCATTCCATTATCCACTCTTACCGCTTCGCGAAGACCACTGAATAAGCCAAGGAACCCATCCCAATCCACGAGGTCATAACCGCAGCAGAATGCAAATCTATGCTGTAGTCGGCCACTCTGAACAACTTGCGCCAGCTCTTCCTGGCCCTTGTCTTTAAACAGGCGGGCTAAATAAATCTCGTCATCGCCCAAGCAGTTTTTGCCATTATAGAAATCTGCCACAGGCAACAGCGCAATCGGCGAATTAAAAGCATGCGATGATGGCGCAGTGTGAGCCCACTCCCAGTCAACAATGCCAGTAATATTGAAACTCTCGTCAACCAGAATATGGTCTCCTTTGTCGTCTGCATGTTTCAAATAGAAATCGCCCTTATTCGACGTGGGAGGCGCCACTAGCGGGACCAAGTCAAGCAGGAACCGGTGAATGAGGTAGGCTTCAACTGGCCGATCGGTATAGGCCTCCTCTTGGATGATCCCGTCCATCAGCAATCCAAGTGAGGATTTGTGGTAATCCTCCATAGAACGGAAAGGCCCGATGGTACGCATGTCCGATTGTAGGAAATTTGTCAATGACTCCTGGGCAAACGGGCCTACTCGTGATTGACCAGGGTTATCCAGAGAGCCAAGATCTTGGAAAGGGTGTTTGCGGAGCTCAATCAGGATGTCGGATATCTGATTGATAATCTTGCGTCTTTGTTGCTTATTGGCGAGGGACCATCTTAGCGATTTGCCAGGTAATTTTTCCATGAGAATGAAGCCGACGCCAACAGGGTTTCCAGGCTGCTCCAGAGCATAGTCGTATATCTTTGGCGCGGGGACTTTAGTCTTCTCGAGAAACAAGAGTGTGGCCACCTCGCTCTTGATAATGTAGTCTCGCAGTGCCGGAGGAGGCGACGTAGCGTTGGATCTTCGGATGCGTGCTAGCCATATAACCCCATCTTGAAATCGGATTTCTACATGGTAATTCATGCCCCCCATGACAGCGCTTCGTGTCGTTCTATCATATCGCAATGGCGCGATGGCGCATGGCATACCGGATCGCAAATGTGTGGCTCGTGCTTCAAGAGCGGCTGTATTGATCTTGTTGATCAATTGAGCAACTTCATCTTGTTCCGCCTGTCGGGCAGCAGCATCATGAGCATCCGCATCCTACAATTTGCCTGGTCAGTGCATTCTACAAAAGTGACTAGGTCAGTCGCCGCCATTCAGGCGAGAAGCAGAAAACATACTACCCAGCGAGGACAGGGATGAAACTTTTGTTGCAGGTGTTGAGAGCATAAATGGCGGTCGCAGAGTACGCAATCACCGAGTGTGCGAACTGCTGGCCTGCGGCAGCTTCCGAAATCGCACAGCCATAGGGGCATGGTTGAAGAAAGCGGGCACGGACGCAATCTCGAGGCGGCACCACTGGCTATAATAACTATGGCTCGATGGAAACCTTTTGTTGTTTTCCGGGGATCACACAGCGCAGTCAACCCCGCTCTTCGTCGCGGGGTGAGTGAGTCGTCTGTCGAACAAGGGATCAAAGTTGGTCGTTTTTTCGCCTCTCTTCATTGGCGTGGCTGCTTCCAAATTTTTGGCGTAGGACAGGTGGGAGGAGTGGCTTTGTGTCACGACTTTATCATCAGCGTTGTGATAATCTTGGTATAGGAATTCTCTTGAAAGATTTCAAAAGAAACTCTTTTATATATAATATAGATAGATAGATAAACTTGACATTTAATATATTTTTTATTCTTGATGCTATCCCTACATATTTAGGGCGTAAATGAAGTTGTGGAGTGCTGATACCTTGTAAAGGGTCTCTGTCCTCCCTCAAAACTATACACTGGTCACCACTGGCGATCACAAAAACTAAGGCGCCAAACTAGGACATAAAGGCTCTGTGCGAAGACTATCCGTATGCGGTCCATAATTCGAGGGAGTTTTCGTTTATAGCCCCTGCTGATTGGAAGATGTCATCATGGTAATAAAGGGATGATGCCCAAGTATGTTAATCCTTGACATCCCGCATTCTAATATCCCTTCGTTTACACGGCTTAATATATCAGCGTTGCTCCTCCATTAGTCTTTCGCCTAATCTATTACTTCTTCATTACATCTTCAATTATACCTTATTCCCTTTGGCTTGACGCAATCATCTACGAAGAAAAAAGAAATTTGCCCATGAGTGTTGACTTACCCGAAGTTCTACTTCCTGTAGGGATAATGGTCACTTGGTACAAGGACAACTATCTTGACCTCTTTCTATAAGGGCTAAAGAATACGTTCTGCTTACGCTACTAATGCCATAATAAAGGCCCGCCTTTCTTCATTCCAGAAGACCTACTTTTATCTATTTTACACCAATAACGGCCGAGATATAGCTAAGTGTCACATAGGTCTACTAAAAGATTAAACCTTCACTTTTTACGGCTAGAATATATTACATCACTTAAGTTAGGTAGTGTTCTAGACTAGAATAGACCACCTAATCTATCTATATAAGTACAGTCGTTTTCCTATGTAAAAGAGTAGTCCTTTTATAGTTAACTAACCTAAATCCTTCTTCTAACCTTTTATCAGAACTACTTCCTGTGGTACCCTACCTTCTACTCTGTGATAGCCTCATATACCTTGACAGTTATCTCTGGGATATTCTCGTTCGGTTTCGACGCCGCACAATCGCAGGAGCGAAAGTCGTTTATCTGCTTCCGACTCTGGCTCAGAGCCAGGCTCTGCACCAGACGGGCTCCCTGACTGTCGTTTCCCGGGAGCCGAGAAGCTACAAGGTACAATTCGTTCAATAGCAATTCATCATTTGAGTAATCCTTATTGCCACTGTCTGGATGATGCTTGTCGCAGCTCTAGTCCAAAGCGCGGCTGCTCGCTTGCACCGCACTAGAGCCCCGCGTCGCACAAGACCAGCCTCAGCCAACTAATTTATAAGCATACTGTGTCAGAACACGTGGTTCTAACGAGCTTCTCCAGCTTTCCAACAACAACGCGCCACTCACTCTGCATCGCCCATATCAGATTCCGTTTCGCCTCGGGTACCTTTGGACCTCTATTTCGACGGTTACGAGACCACAGGCGTAGAGACAGATACATCCCATCGCGACACTAAGACACACTGTTAGCCTCCAACACTGGTGGTGAATACCCCTCAGCCTTGGTACTTGACCCGCGAAAACGAGACTGCGAGGCAGCCAGAGACAAAAAATGCAGACGACGGAAAGGACAGGTACTCTGTCGCGGGGCTCACTTCACCAACGACAGCCGTGCGGTCCACGTCAAAGGCGATGGGCACCAAAGGTCCGAACAGGGTGCATGACTTGTCGGTAGGGAGCTCAGGCCACCGCGAAGCAAGCACAATCTAAGCTTGCGGCTAACTACGAAACCAGAGCACGGCATATCAAATGCGATGAAGCCAGCCCAACCTGTCAGCAATGCCATCGCTCCAGCAGGCAATGCGTCCGACATTTTATGGGGGCGCCAGCTCGACCACTCAATACAACCGCCTTCAGTCCAACCGCGATCGAGCTATCTCTAAATCATTTCTTCCGTAATATTCTCGTCCGCGTCGGTATCGACGAATTTAGCGGTGACTTGCACCGACGTCAGCTACCACAGGCCACACATAACCTCCTGCCTGTCTGGCATGCAAGCAACGCCGTAGCCGCATCATGGTGGTTACACGGCGGTATAGCCAAACCTGCCGATGACTACGCTGCAAGGCTGGAAAGGGAATTTATTACACAAGAATTGGAGGCTACGAAGCATATCCTGCGACTAACACAGCTAAAGACTCTATCGGCAGAGCAGCAAACTATAATTTTACTGGCAAACATCCTTCTGGTGATCCAACTTCGGCCGCATGAAAATGTTGATAGACTTTTGTCTATCCAGGCAACTAGCCTTGAGCTAATTCGATGTTGGCGATTCTGGGAGAGCATTGACTCGGCTCCAGTTTCGGCCCTGGCGACACAAGTCTTATACCATTGGGTTAAATCAACTAGAGATAGGCGCGAGTGCCTGCTTACAACTCTGCATCAGCCGGGTGACGACTGGCATGAAGCTATTGCCTGGCTTCAGAAGCGGTCTCTCTCCACGCCGATTCGTGCTTGGATCGAGATAGACATGATTTGGGCTAGCATGCGATCGCTGTTGGAGGGATTATCATTTCAACCAAACAAAAAAGAAATCGAGGCGGCTCAATCCATGCGCAGGACACTTTACCAATACTTTATCCGTTGGAGAGCAAGGTTTGACGCTCTCTTAGTGCATACCTCGGCACAAGACTCGATACAATTTACCGCACTTCACGCCCGACGTATTATCACGGCTATTCTATTCAAGGTGGATCTAGTCAACTTTGAGGGGCTCTGGGATGAGACCTGTTGGGACGACCTTACGAGTGATTTTGCTGCAGCTATAACTTGTATTATTTCTGCACAAGACGGACCTACAAACTGGTATGGCCAGGAGGTGCAAGTAACAGCGTCTATTTGGAACTCTCTTCATTTCATTGCTAGGTTTTGCCGGGACTCGATTCTTCGACGCACCGCTCTTGGAACAATGCGAGCCGCCATGTTGGCCGCATTGGGAACTCTTCCAGGCGATATAGGAGAGGAGGAAAAGAAGCGGAGGACTAGCAATTTTCTCATGGACTATATAATTGCGCACGAGGAGATGGCATGGGACCATTGCAGGGAAACGCCAGCATGCAGGCGCGGTGAATTCATTTGCAACCTTCATCGCGTCGCGGTAGTGCGCTCAAAAGAGCTTTCGGAGGGGTGTCACGAGTTTACCTGCCTGACCGTTGGTGATATCCTGCAAGGAGAGGCAGGCCAGAAATGGATCTGTTCAGCACCGATATCAGGCTGCGACTATTATCACGCATGTCTAGACTCTTGGTGTGTATAGTATTGACCTGTCTTTGCAGGGGTCTTGCTGTGGAAGTTGACTTGCCTCTTGCTGGACCAGTTCGAGGCATGTGATCTCTGGGGCGGTTTAATGACAAGGGAATGGATGATGTGATGACGGCTTTTTGTACTTGAAATAAACAATGCATATATGGCGGTTAATCCAGTCGCCTCATCCGGTTTTGGTTCCAAAAGATGTTTCCCCCAAGCTTCCATGGCCACTCCTCGATACCTGTCTACTATTCGCCTTTCCTTGGCGATTAAAGAGCAATACCATTCGATTATTTCCTACTCAAAAGCTCTGCATTATTAAATTAATTATTTCTTATGTCAGCATAGGCTGATTCTGTCGTGATTAGTCAAGGCACAAAATGAATCATTGGAGAGGGTCCCGGCTTAAATTAAACGTGAGGATTTGCGACGCTGTCAAGGAAAGTTTACATGTGCCAGCATCAGTTGGCGGATGCTCTTTAGTGAGCCAAGTACAATTGCAATTTTTCTTTTTTCAGGCAGGAGAACAATGTAGCGGCGGCGGCGTCTGGGGGGTGAAAAGGTTATTTACTGAGCTAGACCAAGATTCCGTCTTGGTCGGCGTGTCTAAATTTTTGGGGGAGGGGGGCTCTACACGCTCACAGAGCCGCATGAATTCAAGGAACCATAACTACTTCCTAGAGTTGCCCCAATTAGTCGGTGAATGAAAAGACGGCCACCCTCGCGTGACAATGTTGAGATGCAGGCCGGGTAAGCAGAGTCTGTGAGTGCACGCCAAGCACAGACTGTCATGCACAACTCAACCTTGTCAATTGCGCCACCGATGATTGGGCATGTCCCCGCGAAAAGTTCAGAGGCATCGGCTCCAGAGTCTGGAGTCGGATTCTCCGGAGTCGGCTGTGCAACTGTACAGATTAGCTGGAGTCTACATCCCCGCAACTGCGCTTTGACTCTCCATGTTGGCCCGCTCTGGGGGAGATCAGTGGCGGGGAAGGTTAGTGTGTGTGTATTGTGATAAAAGCAGAAAGACGGCAGAGCTTCTTCTGGTGTTGTGGGGAGACTGGGCAAAGCCTGGTTGAAGGTGGTTGCATCAGATGCAGCCGAGGTGTTGATGGTTGAGCCGCATCCGCTCCGAGAGAGGTTAAAAAAAAGAAGAAAAAAACGCAACGACTCGGCTTTCTTAAAAGAAAGAAAAGAGGCTTGCAGAGGCGCATTAGCTGCTGTTAGGCTATATAGTTTGATAGTAAGAATTTTGCACTGGTGGAGGAGCTAGGCTTTCTATCTGTCATACGACTGGGCAGCGGGCGGGAGGTGGTGCGGGGAGCTGGCCGGTGTGGCGTCACCAACTCCCCGCATCTCGGCTTCCCCAGCTCAAAAAGTTGCTGCACTCCAGGTTACAATCCAGCTGGCTGATGAGCGGGTTCAATAGTTTGAACCTGCCATGTGTGGGCACTCTAGCATCTTCCCCCGCAACGCACATGGCCTGGAGCAGCCAACCAGGACGCCCAGACGACGCCATCCTTGCCCTTCCAGGCTGGCGAGCCCCTCAAAAGTTGCCTCCAAGTGCCCATCCACGCTGCTACCAAGCCTCGGCACTGACACGCGCCATCGCAGAGACCAGAGCTTTTGAACATGTCCATCTCGTTGTTGGCCCGGGGCCGGACCCCCAGTCGCTGGGCCTGCCCTGCTTTGGTATAAGGCCCAGGCCATGCCCATCCCCCGTCGGCAGTCCCTGCGGAGTGATGCTCTTTTGACCAGAGAACTTGTGTAGTAACATTGTACGGCTGTATCAGTTGACCAGTGAGGCCAGTCTTTGCTCCTGTCACCAAAAAAAAAACTACCTCGTCATGGCACAAGTCATCTCCAACTACCCGGCGTCGCTGCCCACACCTCCGACCACGCCCACCAAGATGTCAGTCCACAGGCCCAAGTACAGGCCTCAGGGCTTCATCGGCAACCTGAGCCCGGCACAGGAGGCCAAGCTGCGCGCCCTCTGGGCGATTGCGTACAAGTTTGTGGAAATCTGCGAGGCCGACGAGAGCTTCCGGGATGCCGTCACGCTCGAGGACAAATTTGTGCCGCCCGCCATGAAGCCCGGCGCGGCGGCGCATGCGCAAAAGACAAAGGCCTCGTCCAAGGCGAGCCGCCGCGCCGCCGCCACGCGCCAGCAGCAGCAGCAGCAGCAGCATCCTGCGCTGGTGCAGGAGCTGCTGTCGCTGCTGCCGACCCAGGAGCGCAGCATGGACAAGCTGGCGGCGGCGGCGCTCGACGCGCTCGACTACTGGACGCCGCACATGTTCCGCATCACGCTGCTGCACACGGTCAAGCAGGAGCACCCGGACGAGCTGGCGCTGCGCTTCCTGCGCCAGAGCGGCTGGGACGTCATCCTGGCGTGCAAGAACATGGGCAAGACGATTTACTGGCGCACCATGGAGGCCGCCATTGACGACGACATTTTGCGTCTCGGCGAGGGCGGCGCCGCCGAGGACGAGAAGAACGGCCAGGGCCACGCGCGCACCCTCGGCGCCGAGTTCATGAAGCTGCTGCGCTCCGGCAAGGGCTTCCTCCACGGCAACGACCGCCAGGACCGCCCCGTCACCTATGTCCGCGTCCGCCTGCACAAGCCCGGCGAGCACAGCCCGGAAAGCATGGAGCGCTACATCATCTACCTGCTCGAGATGGCGCGCCTGTCCCTGCGGTATCCTGTCGAGACTGGTGTAAGTTGTCTCTGGGTGCTGTGGTTTTTGTTTGTTTGGGCTTGAATTTTAGGGGCTCGCTTGGTGACATGATGCTAACTTTTTGACTACCAGACTATATTTCTCGACATGAGCCACTTTCGGCTCAAGAACTTTGATTTAGATCCGCTCAAGTTCATCCTCAAGTGTGCTGAACAGTACTATCCGGAATGTATCGGCCTCATCATCGTCCACAAGGCCCCATTTGGAACCAAAGGTGAGCCATGAAGAGACGTATCAGAAAACAAAGCCCAAACATGTATTAACAAAACTTGCCATCTTTTAGCGCTCTGGAAGCTCATCCGCCACTGGGTCAGCGCAACCATTGCCGACAAGGTCAAGTTCACCAAGAGCAGAAAAGACCTCTTCAAGTACATTGATCCTAGCCAGGTTCTCAAAGAGCACGGCGGCCTCGACGACTTCAAGTACGAATACGAAGAGCCCATTATGGATGAAAACTTCAAGATGCAAAATACAATCACCCGCAACTACCTGCTCCTCGAGCGCCAGATGCTCGTGGAGCAGTTTGAAGACGTGACCAAGGAATGGGTCATGAATGCGCAGGGCACAGACCGGGCCGCCGAGGTCAGCAGCCGGCGCAACCAGGTCTGCGCCGAGCTCACGGCCAATTTCTGGGAGCTGGACCCGTACGTGCGCGCGCGCTCCCTCTACGACCGCCGCGGGTGCCTCAGCGGCACCGGCAACCTGCAGTACCACCCGCCCAAGTCGGACCGTCGCCGCCGCGACTCGACGGCCACGCGGCCGCGCTCCGTATCGAGCTCCAGCGTCGGCGCCCGCTCTAGCATCGTCGCGCGCTCGGCGATTGGGTACAGCTCCAGCTCGGGCATCTCGTCGGCCATGGGCTCCTCGGTCGGCGCCCGCTCCAGCATCTCGGGCGCTGGCTCGGGCGGCACTACCGGCACCCTCACGACGTGCTCGATCCTGGGGTCGCCGGTCAAGGAGGATCGGTTCGGGGAAATGGAGCACATGGACATGGCGGCTGTCATTGCAGACGATTCGTCATTCTACTCTGATTAATTTTTTTTGTTTTTTTTTTTTACTT